>PQWD01006614.1:0-102968 GCA_019425675.1 Leucinodes orbonalis
ATGATTGGTCATCTCCTATTTTTATTCCGATAGGGGTTCGTGTCAAAACATATTTCCATGGACAAAAACATATGACCACCATAAACAATCTCATCGCCTGTACGATATTAGCGAACTACGCAAACCTAAAGCCCTAAGGCAAACTGATAAGGCGATTTTTCTAAGGGAATCAACGTCGACAAAAAAATCCCCTCGCACAATGCCAGTGAGGTTTTATGTTAATATTGTGAACATATGAATATTTACAAAGATGTGGTCCAAGATATAAGGGATGGGATTTTGCAAAAACAATGTATATTTAGAGCGTCGGTGATTCATTAGTGTGGAATGTTACTGATCTAGGGGTACAGGTTTCACGGTGAAGAAAAATATCGTGAGGAAACCTGCGTGTGCCTATGAAAGAAATTCAAAGGTTGTGCGCGAAGTTGACCAATCCGTACTGGGCCCGCGTGGTTGTCTAAGACCTACACACTTTATACGGGTAGGCTCGTGTCCCTCGATGCGGACATAATAATGAGTGATGATAATGACTGTATATTTTGTTCTTGTATTTAGAAACTATGGAATCTATATTTAATATATAATAGAGCAGATAAGTTTTGGAGTGAACGCCAATTAGCAAGCGTAGTGTAAGACGCCCAGACCTGGACTGACATAGACAAGGGAGACATCTGTACAGATCAGTCAACTAAAATAGAGAGAAGAACCACTGCTCTTCTTATTTAAGTCAAATTTATCAATCAACCAGCCATCCCAGGGCACATGCTTTCCAAAACTCTATAAATTAAATGTGCCCTCATCTCAAAACACAAAAGTGCATAGCACTTCTGATAATACATGATGGTAAAGTCGCAACACACAAATCAGCTTAGTAGTAATTTTGAATTACGTAATTTTTTTCATTGTAACAATATCTAACGTCTAGAAACTTCTTAATCAATTTTATTGACGTCACAGTTGACATTTATCAGATGTCCACCATTTTCTAATTCTTAACAATTGAACTAAAACTTTCAAATATAATAACCTGGGCCGCAATTCCGTTATATTAAAATGCGATAGTAGGATATTTATTGTGTCTCAATTGTAAAATTCTGCTCTCATTCGATCTGTTAAAAAATATATTTTGACACAATTCATTTTACTATGAAATTACTATTTTAAACGGTTAGCATTAAAGTTATACCAAATTAAGAGTAGAATTGCAAAGTGTCCTAATGTTACGTAAATTAGTGGGATTGAGCCCTCGAGTTTCTTAATTAAAAACAAGCAAATTGTAGAATTCGAATTGTATTTATTCTTATACCCACTTAAATTGAACTTGTCGGCTATCAGTTGAGAATAATTACGACACGAACGCCCACAGACTTGGTTCATTAAGGAAACTTTCTATTGCGTAGTGTTTGCCACCATTTTTAAGTAAAAAGGACTCAAGGGGCACCAGTTGTCTGCCACATTTTTAATGTTATAAAGAGAACAGGAAGCTCAGGCCGCTCACCCAATGGTAAGTGATACGCCTGACCATGACAGAGCGGCATTGATAGACACCGACAACTGATAGACAGTATTATTCTCCTTCAACGCAGCACTGCGCCGGTCACCAATAACAACAGATGTTAGAACTCCTATACCTGATAATTTATCTAGCTACAGCGTCTCATCCCGAAACACAGAAGTACAAATCACTTCTATTTCATGGGACCATATCTGGCACTGCGGTGGTACCTACCTAGACGACTCAGTACCGAGTATACCACCTAGTAAAAGTACATCCTTACAGATCAGAATTTTCATAAAGTGCCTATCTCCAATATACCTACACTATTAAAGTGATTTCATTAATAATAGTTAAGGCTATTTAATAATAGTTGCATAATTAATCCAATTAGAGGTTTTATCTACACTCGGACCCTCGGCAACAAAAAAATATTTGCTCATTGGTTTCCACTCGACCAAAACATATAGACTGCTACAAATAATACATTTTCCGCGATGGTCTTCTAGCGAATGTGGAACTTATTAAGTGATAAACCTTCGTGTCAAAAAATATTTGATCATGCAGTTTTCCGAAATAATAAAAATAATGGAATATAACTCAAAATTGTTTATATCACTATTACAGCTTAAAATGCTTATGAAGCTCAACGGTTTCTCTATTGTTTTGCACCACACACGAAAACTTTAGGAAGTGGTTCATCTCGACTGATCTTGATCCTGATTAATTCACAACGATACGCGGGACTTAGCGTAACACAAGATATTATTACGGTTGTCTCACACTTCTCGCTTTCACCCAAATTGTTTGGTGTGATCCCGTCTGCGAAATGAAAGACGAAGTGTTGTATGTCATCCACTCTACTAGGTAGGCTTGATACTGAATCTTCTAAGTATGGAGCGCAGTGTCAGAAATCGTCTTCTGTGTGTTAGGAAGAGGGTATGGGTGCAGTGACCTGTGTAATTACGAGTTTAAGAGAACGGATATGATGTTTTGAATTACGGGTGCAAGGCAGTGTTGACGGATAGTAATTACTAGCTTCAGATGTTGCTATTATCACGTTCACAGCCATGACTGTTAAAGTATTGAATAATAGGCCCATGGGCTAGCTCATGAGTATGTACTACCTTGTGTACACTCTAGGGTAGGCTCGTGCACCTCGATGGGGACACCTGATGAGCTGAAGATGATGATCATTATTAGCTCATTAAAAGTCCCCACCGAGGGGCACGAGCCTACCCTTATAGGGTGATTAGGCCTTAGTCGTCCACGCGGGCCCAGTGCGGATTGGACGACTTCACACACAACCTTTGAATCTCTTCGCAGGCGTGCATGAAGGTTTCCTCGCGTCGGATAATGTACATATGTTTTTCGAAAATTCGAAAACACATTGGTACGTGGCGGGATTTGAACCTCGGGCCTCCCGGTACGAGGGCGACAGTCCACACCATTGAGCCACTGACGCTCATGATGATGATAATGTGGCAAACTGGTTATCCCATTCAAGATGTTCTTTCTTTTCAAACTTGTAGATTCATAAACTGTTTATTTCAAACGAGTGGAATATTGAACAGAATTTGTAATTAATTCAAGTTTTCAAAGCCACCCGTGAAATAAATAAAATTTTGCATCCACCAGACCTAACCTAACCTGCAAAAATAACTACCAAGTCTTCATTTGTAGTCAGTCAAGATGCACCATAGGTGAGTGACGTAAGCTTAAGCACTTCAAGATAAAGCCTGATATTGTAACATTTCAAAAAGCCTTAAGTAAATTCATTAAATTAATGAAAACGTTAACAAATATTAAGACTGTCTCCGTATTCAAATTTCCGTCGAGATATGATCTTTGTGAATTACAACGAAGTGTACTTTTATTATTATCCGTCAAATTAAGATGAGCTTTCGTCGGGGAGGTCTTGCGGAATTCATTTGCAATATCATTTAAAATTTAAACGGCCGAATCAGGGTTTATGCTTTCTATTACGGTGTAGTCACGATCTCACTTTTCGTTATCAAGGTAGGAATTTGTTGAAAATGTTTAATCAGTTAATAAGCTATTTTAAGAATCGATACGCTAAGAAGTACCTCCTTCCTCCAACCTTCCAATATGATACGGCTAAAGGGAGATAGGGCCAAAGTCTCCAACGAAGTTTATTGGGTACCACTACTAATTACCTATTATATATTATTAGGTAATAGTTGTGGCCAACGTTATTGGCCCACTGCCACTTCAACTTACTAATCCGGCGAGCTGGTTGGTAATTTTATTTCTTCATTTTATCCCTGTGAGAAATACTGAGCATGCTCTCTCCATTGCTCGTTCAGTGAGTCTAAACTTCTGAATTAATACCGTGTTAGTGTCTATTTAGCTGCGTATGTTAATACGTAAGATACATTGCTCAAAACCATTCCGAATCGTTTACGTAACTTACTGGCTCACCTTTATCCTACAAAACCGAAGCTTTGGAGTCAACACTGAGCACTTCTGATAGAATTACGCGCATACCAGCCCTGCTATAAACGTCAGGGTGTTATTAATCATAAAGTGTCATTCTCCCTTCAGTGTGCGGGGTAATTGGATTCTCGTATCGTAAAATAAGGTCGGCCCAGTTTTAATTCGTTCCTGCCACTTCATAAGCGAGCGCCATGAACGAATTTCGGCCATTTTTTTATAATTCCATAATTTATGAGTTGAAACGAGTTTTCGAGTTCCAAGTTATAAATGCTAAACACCAATAGTTACTTTGTAATTGTGAGATATCTGATGCTTTAAAAAGGCATTTTAAAAATATTGACTGTCACATAAAATAATATCCCCTTTAATAACCCCTTCAGTATAATAAGTATCAATTTATTAAATTATTCGAATTTTCTTATTTATGCTCACTCGTTCGGAGACATCTGAAAATAGAACTAAGTCTTGAAAAAGACAAAGATGTAAGATTACCTTTTTAAGGTAATCTTACCTTCGTAATTACTTCAGACCTCGGAGCTTCAGACGTAGGTATCATAATGTCTCCGGAGTCGAGTGTCATCATTATCTTTTTAATTAGTGATATTCTATATTACAAGTTAGTAACTACTCCCTATAATAAATTAAAATTTTGCTTTAGAAGACCCGTTTTCTAGGTGATAAGAACGATACTAAGTCATTTTTTTAAATATTATTTCAAGGAATATTATGTTACAATTTTAATTGCACCAAATAAATATTTTTCTTTCTTTCTTATCTAGGTAAGATTTTATTTTAAAACAAATCAATTTTGATTTAAAAAAAAAGGCAAATTAGATAAAAATAATACTACCAAATGCACCTTTTTATGCTCAGTTCATGAAATATCAAGTTGTGAAGACTTAACTTATTTCTGTAATAGCATATATTTTTTTAATATGAGTGAAACTGTATTGTTGGGTTCGCAAATAATAAATCAGTATTTACCGCAGTGCTTAATATAATCCGTGAAATAGGAGTATTATGCATTACTTTGTTTCGGGAGGAATAATTAGAGATATCGCTGTCGTCTTGAGGGATAGGTGCAAGGAATTGTTAAAGGAAAATATAATTTCAATGGTCAGTCATTCAATCATCATCATCAGCTCATTAAACATCCCCACCGAGGGGCACGAGCCTACCCGTATAGGGTGATTAGGCCTTAATCGTCCACGCTGGCCCAGTGCGGATTGGACGACTTCACACACAACCTTTCGAATCTCTTCGCAGGCATGCATAAAGGTTTCCTCACGATGTTTTCCTTCACCGTAAGAGCGTCGGATGACGTACATATGTTTTCGAAAATTCGAAAATACATTGGTACGTGTCGGGATTTGAACCTCAGCCCTCCCGGTAGAAAGGCGACAGTCCACACCACTGAGCCACCGACGAAAACTATTGAGTCCTACAGTCCTTTGGATGGCACATTCAGCCAATGATCCCGGCTGTGTAGACCTGTGGGGTTGGTAACGGAATATGTCGCAATATTCATGTGTGGTTAGATTATAGGCTGGTAAAATAGTATGCATGCATAATTGTTTAAAAGTATCAATTTATTGATATTTTATTAATTAGCTAAAAAATCTTATAAGGGCGAATGTTCTTTTTCCTATTCCTGAATAAAACTAAAAAGCCTGTTATTAGCTTTTTAAATAGGCGAAATTTGCAGTAAAACTTTTTATGCTTGTTAATTTGTAGGTTCTCAGAATAGAATAAAACTTGCAGCAACAAACAGCATACGATTTCCAAATAGGGCTGGAACAGCTTATTTTTTCTTATGCCAACTAAACTATACCATTTGCTTTCCAACTACGCGAAATTAAACTTTAAAAGGCTTTAAAAGAGCGGATAATAATCTATAATGCCTTTTTTTTCAACACTACGAATGCTCGTAGCGTAATTCCAATATTTCTACCAGTAAAAAGATTTACAAAGCACGACATACGTTGTAGGGTTCGAGAATTACTTATACACTTCCACGAGAGAATATATAAGTCGCTTAGTCTAAGGCAAATATACCTTTGTCAACGAATTGTGGTCGGCTGTTGGTCATAGATATTCTCCATTTTCCGCCAGAGATCGGTCTTCCGCTTTATTTCACCACCGATGTTCGACGTCCAATACGTGTTGGACGTCGAACATCAGTGATGCGATCTCTACTCCCAAGTATGTAGAGATAGAAAAAGAAGTCGGATATACCTATTTCCCAAACTAAATATCTTTTGTATCCATTATCAAAACCAACAAACTTTAGGCAACAAATAATAAACAAAGCATAATTAAGCTTATTTGAGAGTTGGTCTTATTAACGGAAACTTAGTAATACTAGAAAAGGGGCTGGAGTGCTTACGGTCAAGTAGTACACGTCAACAAATTGGGGATTTCGTTAGTAACTAATTAGTGTAAGGTCTCGGTCCCTTGTTTTCCTTTTGTTTAATTTACCAGAGCATTGGTGGCGTATTGGTGTGGACTATTACCCTCCTACCGCTACGGCTGAGGCTTAAATCCCACCACGTACACGTATGTACGTGATCCGACGCTCTTAAGGTGAAGGAAAACATCGTGAGAAAACCTGCGCACGCCAGAGAAGCAATTCAAAGGTTGTGCATAAAGTCGTCCAACCCGCACTGGTCCTGCGTGGACGACTAAGGCCTAATCACCCTATACGGGTAGGCTCGTGCCCCTCGGTGGGGACGTTTAATGAGCCGATGATGATGAATTTACCAGACCTCTAGTAATTGTAATTTGTATTATAAATAATAGACACTACAAATGTACCTTGCTAAGGCCAGAATATCAGAGTAGGCCTTTTTTAAACCGGGGTTTACATGATATATGAATGGATGACTTGCGAAACGTTTGGTGGAGGCTGCAATGGAGAAGACCTATATCCAGCAGTAAACAAGAATCGTAAAACGCGATTATTTTCAAAACCGTTAAAAGATAATCTCTAAAAATAAACTCAAAAAAATCCTGACAAAAGGAAGCCCATTTAGAACTACGTTTCGGATTAGACGCTATTTTATACGTTTAAATATTATACTTGTACTGAGTACACGTCAGATTCCTTGGATTGAGTCTTTTTGTTGTACGTGTCTAGAGTCGAGAACTCAAATACTTACCTTATTGGTGTCTACTATCATGTACACTTTTTACATAAAAATATTCTTACCAAACCTACCTATGTCATACTGCAATGGCAAACACCTTCTATTTGTTTATAATTATAATTAAAATACAAATTGTCATCAGAACTTAAATTTAATTAGCAACAACAACGTAAATGTCTTCCTCAATTAAAATACTTCTTGTAGTGGACTACAAAAGGCAATATTTTCTTTTAAAATGCAAAAAATATATANTTACTTTTTTAAGGTAATGATACCTTCGTAATTACTTCAGACCTCGAGCTTCAACGTAGGTATCATAATGTCTCCGGAGTCGAGTGTCATCATTTCTTTTTAATTAGTGATATTCTATATTACAAGTTAGTAACTACTCCCTATATAAATTAAAATTTTGCTTTAGAAGACCCGTTTTCTAGGTGATAAGAACGATACTAAGTCATTTTTTAAATATTATTTCAAGGAATATATGTTACAATTTTAATTGCACCAATAAATATTTTTCTTTTCTTTCTTATCTAGGTAAGATTTATTTTAAAACAAATCAATCTTGATTTAAAAAAAGGCAAATTAGATAAAAATACTACCAAATGCACCTTTTATGCTCAGTTCATGAAATATCAAGTTGTGAAGACTTAACTTATTCTGTAATAGCATATATTTTTTTTTACATATGAGTGAAACTGTATTGTTGGGTTCGCAAATAATAATAAGTATTTACGCAGTGCTTAATATAATCCGTGAAATAGGAGTATTATGCATTACTTTGTTTCGGGAGAATAATTAGAGATATCGCTGTCGTCTTGAGGGATAGGTGCAAGGAATTGTTAAAGGAAAATATAATTTCAATGGTCAGTCATTCAATCATCATCATTAGCTCATAAACATCCCCACCGAGGGGCACGAGCCTATCCGTATAGGGTGATTAGGCCTTAATCGTCCACGCTGGCCCAGTGCGGATTGGACGACTTCACACACAACCTTTCGAATCTCTTCGCAGGCATGCATAAAGGTTTCCTCACGATGTTTTCCTTCACCGTAAGAGCGTCGGATGACGTACATATGTTTTCGAAAATTCGAAAATACATTGGTACGTGTCGGGATTTGAACCTCAGCCCTCCCGGTAGAAAGGCGACAGTCCACACCACTGAGCCACCGACGAAAACTATTGAGTCCTACAGTCCTTTGGATGGCACATTCAGCCAATGATCCCGGCTGTGTAGACCTGTGGGGTTGGTAACGGAATACTGTCGCAATATTCATGTGTGGTTAGATTATAGGCTGGTAAAATAGTATGCATGCATAATTGTTTAAAAGTATCAATTTATTGATATTTTATTAATTAGCTAAAAAATCTTATAAGGGCGAATGTTCTTTTTCCTATTCCTGAATAAAACTAAAAAGCCTGTTATTAGCTTTTTAAATAGGCGAAATTTGCAGTAAAACTTTTTATACTTGTTAATTTGTAGATTCTCAGAATAGAATAAAACTTGCAGCAACAAACAGCATACGATTTCCAAATAGGGCTGGAACAGCTAATTTTTACTTATGCCAACTAAACTATACCATTTGCTTTCCAACTACGCGAAATTAAACTTTAAAAGAGCGGATAATAATCTATAATGCCTGTTTTTCAACACTACGAATGCTCGTAGCGTAATTCCAATATTTCTACCAGTAAAAAGATTTACAAAGCACGACATACGTTGTAGGGTTCGAGAATTACTTATACACTTCCACGAGAGAATATATAAGTCGCTTAGTCTAAGGCAAATATACCTTTGTCAACGAATTGTGGTCGACTGTTGGTCATAGATATTCTCTATTTTCCGCCAGAGATCGGTCTTCCGCTTTATTTCACCACCGATGTTCGACGTCCAATACGTGTTGGACGTCGAACATCAGTGATGCGATCTCTACTCCCAAGTATGTGGAGATAGAAAAACAAGTCGGATATACCTATTTCCCAAACTAAATATCTTTTGTATCCATTATCAAAACCAACAAACTTTAGCCAACAAATAATAAACAAAGCATAATTAAGCTTATTTGAGAGTTGGTCTTATTAACGGAAACTTAGTAATACTAGAAAAGGGGCTGGAGTGCTTACGGTCAAGTAGTACACGTCAACAAATTGGGGATTTCGTTAGTTACTAATTAGTGTAAGGTCTCGGTCCCTTGTTTTCCTTTTGTTTAATTTACCAGAGCATCGGTGGCGTATTGGTGTGGACTATTACCCTCCTACCGCTAGGCTGAGGCTTAAATCCCACCACGTACACGTATGTACGTGATCCGACGCTCTTAAGGTGAAGGAAAACATCGTGAGAAAACCTGCGCACGCCAGAGAAGCAATTCAAAGGTTGTGCGTAAAGTCGTCCAACCCGCACTGGTCGTGCGTGGACGACTAAGGCCTAATCACCCTATACGGGTAGGCCCCTCGGTGGGGACGTTTAATGAGCCGATGATGATGAATTTACCAGACCTCTAGTAATTGTAATTTGTATTATAAATAATAGACACTACAATGTACTATACCTTGCTAAGGCCAGAATATCAGAGTAGGCCTTTTTTTAAACCGGGGTTTACTACCACCCAATGATATGTTCGGCCCAATGGATGACTTGCGAAACGTTTGGTGGAGGCTGCAAATGGAGAAGACCTATATCCAGCAGTAAACAAGAATCGTAAAACGCGATTATTTTCAAAACCGAGAAAGATAATCCTCTAAAAATAAACTCAAAAAAATCCTGACAAAAAGGAAGCCCATTTAGAACTACGTTTCGGATTAGACGCTATTTTATACGTTTAAAATATTATACTCGTACTTGGTACACGTCAGATTCCTTGGATTTGAGTCTATTTGTTTGTACGGTGTCTAGAGTCCGAGGAAACTCAAATACTTACCCTTATTGGTGTCCTTACTATCATGTACACTTTGTTACATAAAAAAGTAATATTCTTACCAAACTAGGTATATATAAAGATATAATATAAAAATAGGTAGCTATGTCATACTTCAATGGCAAACACCCTTCTATTTTGTTTATAATTAAAATACAAATTGTCATCAGAACTTTTTAATTAGCAAACAACAACGTAAATGTCTTCTCAATTAAATACTTCTTGTAGTGGACTACAAAAGGCAATATTTTCTTAAAATGCAAAATATATATAATATATATATATAGGCCTTAGTCGTCCACGCGGGCCCGGTGCGGATTGGACGACTTCACGCGCAACCTTTAAATCTCTTCGCAGGCATGAGCAGGTTTCTTCACGATGTTTTTCTTCACCGTAAGAGCGTCGGATAACGTACATATATTTTTCGAAATTCGAAAACACATTGGGTACGTGGCGGGATTTGAACCTCAGCCCTCCCGATAGGAGAGCGACAGTCCACACCATTGAGCCATCGACGCCCTCTACACAGGCCATACTAGGTTCATAATAATATTAAAATTATGAGATTGACAGAAGTATTTTTAATAGATTAATTAATACAGTGACTTCAACTCTAAGCAGATCAAGCAATAAAGTCAATGCTTAGATAAGTATACCACGCAGTTTCAAATTTGACGAAAGAATTAACGAAAGTAAACTTGAATATTTATAGTTAAACTTGTAAGTTTCAGCGAGAAGTCTTGGGGGTTTGTCGGGATCCGCTTAAAGAACTGAGGACTAGATTCAGCCGCGGCAGAAACTCAGACAAGACTTGCGATTCGGTGAGGTTTGGTTAGAATACATTTAAAGTGGGTTAATACTAAGTCTTCTTAAACAGTTACAGAATTACAGCTGAGGAGTACGCTATTACATCAAAGCTTCTGGGTACTACTTATATCTTTGTGTGTCACTCTATTACCTGCAATCATCATCATCATCAGCTCATGAAACGTCCCCACCGAGGGGCACGAGCCTACCCGTATTAGGTGTATAGGCCTTAGTCGTCCACGCGGGCCCAGTGCGGGTTGGACGACTTCACGCGCAACCTTTTAATCTCTTCGCAGGCATGAGCAGGTTCCCTCACGTTGTTTTCCTTCACCGTAAGAGCGTCGGATAACGTGTATATATTTTTGAAAATTTGAAAACACATTGGTACGTGGTGGGATTTGAACCGCAGCCCTCCCAGTAGGAGGGCAACAGTCCACACCATTGAGCCACCGACACATTACTTGCAATAGTAGTTTGTAATGTTTTACCGGTCGAGAGCGTCGGTGGCTCAGTGGTGTGGACTGTCGCCTTCGGGGAGGGCTGAGGTTCAAATCCCGACACGTACCAATGTATTTTCGAATTTTCGAAAATATATGTACGTAATCCGACGCTCTTACGGTGAAGGAAAACATCGTGAGGAAACCTTCATGCACGCCTGCGGAGAGATTCGAAGGTTGTGTGTGAAGTCGTCCAATCCGCACTGGGCCCGCGTGGACGACTAAGGCCTAATCACCCTTTACGGGTAGGCTCGTGCCCCTCGGTGGGGACGTTTAATGAGCTGATGATGATGATGAATGTTTTACCACCCTTCCGTGTATAAAAGCGCTACAATTACGAGTATTGCAACGTCATTTGCACTCGTAAAGCTGTGAATTATGACCGCACATTTTAATATTCAATGCTTTTACACGTACGATGTGGAATTTTTCATGTTAACAATATGGTGACTATTTCATTCGCGGAAAAGTCTCATATAATTTTGTCGTGCTTGAAGGTTGTTCAACGGGAAATGGGGCGAGCTATAATTGGGTTTATTCTTAGGGGTAGATTCAGATATGGTGCTATCAGTATGAGAACTTAAGTTACCGATGTAGCTCGCTGGATCAGCAAGTTAAAGTGACAGTTGGCTGGTCACGTTTGTCGCAGAACCTCGGGCCGTTTGAGCAGACGTGTTCTGGAATGGAGACCGTGTCTTGGCAAGCGTATGGGTATTGGATGTTTGTATGTATAAGATGTATATATTTACAAAAAAAAACCCTTGCGTACGACAATGGAGCGAGCCATAATTGGGGATTTTCTTAGGGTTAGTAATGGTATTATCTGTATGAGAACTTAAGTTACCGACATAGCTCGCTGGATCAGCAAGTAAAGTGGCAGTGGGCTGATCACGTACGTCACAGAGCCGATTGCAGTCGCACCAGACGTGTTCTTGAGTGGAGACCGCGTCATAGCAAGCGTAGCGTAGCCCTTCCGGTCCGACTGACCGAAGACTTGAGAAAGGTAGGTGGTGGGTACTCGAAAAGGGTACCAGAACATCTGACAATTTTTTTTTTTTTTTTTAATATAATAACTTTATTTCACTCACAATAACAGAATTTATCATTTTAACAACATAACAGTTGGACACAATTTCAGTTTGTGAGCGACTGACGCCTGTTATGGGTATATAGATACCGGTAGTACAGGTCGCCAGGCCCTCATCATATCGGGAATGAACTAAAAGCTATGTAGAAAACATATGTTAACAATAGGTCCTTATACATAACAACTGGAGTTGGTCATCTCAAAATATAAACACTACTACATATAGTACAATAAGTGCATCAATAGAAAGTATACAATGTGATTAAATGGAGCGTAGTGTACAAGATGTATGTTACTGACAGAGATTATTGACTATGCAAACGTGTCGAAGTAGGATTCGGATTCATGGTAAGATTTTGCAAGAAGTAAGGAAATTGTATTATGTTTGCAGTCAAAAGAATTAAGTTCATACAAGGCGATTTCAGAATTGATTCTATTATACAGAAATGGACCGAGGAAAAAAAAGAACCTTTTTGTAAAAGAATAGTTAATTGTGGGGACTGGGCAAATTTTTTCTTTCCGTCTCTTTGTGATCGGAATATATGAAGTTCTCTGATGCTGAAGATATATGACATCCAGAATAAACAGTTGGCGCACGGTTAATACTTTGCAAATCTTATAGAGTTCGTTTGTTGGAAAAGTGATTGGACGAAAAGTAGCTACTTTGAGTACGGCTCTTTGCGCAACTTCAAGAGGTTTAAGAGTAGTTTTTGGGACACCTCCCCAACAAGAAATACAATATTTAAGTATTGACCGACAAAGGGCATAGTACACTTGTTGTAGTACAGTAGGATTTGCAACGTGTCTCAAGGTTTTGAATACATAAATTAGTTTACGCACTCTACCTGTAAGGCTTTGAATATGGTTCTTAAAGTTCAAATGCTTATCCAGAGTAATGCCCAAATACTTTATAGTGTCAACAGACGTTAGTGATGGACACTGGCAAGAGGAAAGGGACCAATCGGGACACACGTGCACTTTAAGTGATGGAGTAGAATAAGGTTGCGAGTTAGAGCTCATAGAGAACGTAATAAAATTAGTTTTGGTGGTATTCAAGGTAAGTTTGTGCTCTAGTAACCAGGCATAAGTAGTGTTAATCCCGTTTTGTGCAGTGTGTTGTAGTTCGGTCCAGGAATTCGCTGTAAAAGTGATCGCTGTGTCGTCTGCAAAAGATACAATATGACTATTTTTTATATTGAGGTTGCTCAGGTCATTATGATGATATAATGAGAGGGAGGGTGGGGCCGATGACACTGCCTTGAGGGACGCCATAGTTAATAGGTAATTCCTCGCTCATAAACTCATTTATTCTAACTGCTTGACATCTATTTGTTAAATAGCTACGAAAGAAATCCAACTGAGAACCTCTAATGCCAATGTTTTCGAGTTTCGACAAAAGAGTGGGAGTGGGCACAGTATCGAAGGCTTTCTTGAGGTCCAGGAAAATGGTGAGTACTTTTTTGTTGGAGTTGAGTGACTTTACTATATTATCCAGAAGATCCAAAACTGCGTTGCTAGTCGACCGTTTCTTCCTGAAACCGAATTGTTGGGGAGACAAAAGATTGAAATGCTCAAGGTAGGTGACCAGTTTGCTATTTACAATACGTTCGAGTACTTTGGAAATGACAGGTAGAATTGCGATAGGGCGGTAGTTAGTCAATAAGTTTATGTCACCCCCTTTAAAAATAGGCTGTATTATTGCCTTTTTTAACGCAGTTGGGAATACAGCATTTTGAAAGCACAGATTGAAAATGTGGGTTAGAACTGGTGACAAGAGACTTGCATACCTTTTGAGGATAGTCGGTGGGATTCCATCACTACCTATCGCATTTGATTTAAGGGACATTTATAGCATTTTTCACCTCCTCAACGCTGGTTTCTGTTACTACAAATGAAGTTAAGTGATGGCTTTGGGAGCCGTTTTTGGATGTCGTGTGACATTGGGAATGTTTCGAGCCAGTTCCTCTCCTATTCCTACAAAGTAACTATTAATCTGATTACAGGCTTCTAATGGTGTTTGTGCAGATTTTAATAACGGTAAGCAATTATCTGACTGTTTTTTAGTATTAGTGATTAGTTTTATGTTGTCCCATAAATTCTTGGGTTGTTTTGTGATTTATTTAGTTCTGACGCATAATATTGACGTTTAGCTTTTTTTAATATTTTATACATTAATGGAGTACATATATGTCCATGTCGAAGGTTGTGTGTGAAGTCGTCCAATCCGCACTGGGCCCGCGTGGACGACTAAGGCCTAATCACCTTATACGGGTAGGCTCGTGCCCCTCGGTGGGGACGTTTAATGAGCTGATGATGATGATGATGATATATGTCCATCAGTGCACTGCACTCGTCAATTTGTGTGATTTTTCCCAGTTTGGTTGCAAGCTGAGTCATCTTTTTGTGTAAAGAAAGATGATTTAATGCTTCTGAGCACCGTTAAGCCGTCGGTCCCGGCTGATATATTAGAATAGTAGTCATTACCACCCACCAATCTGTATTAGGCCAGCGTGATGGGTTACGACCCAATCTCCCCATGGCTATGCTGTGTGGACTGTGCCCTACAATTGGAAGTTAGATGCTGATGATGATAGCAGTAGTTACACAATATTTAATAGTAAATGAAACGTCCACCGATAGCATATGCATTATTATCATCATCCGCCCATTAAAAGTCCCCACTGAGAGGCACGATTCTACCAGTAGATGGTGTTTAGGCCTTCGTTTACCACGCGGGCCTTGTGCTGGTTGGCCGACTTCACGTACAACCTTTGGATCTCTTCCCAGGCGTGCGCAGGAATCCTCCAGGTTTCCAGGTCGGAAGTCAACAGTCCAAACCAACCACTGACGCTCTTTTTTACGGTGGGGATGTATATTGAGCTAAGATGAAAAAGATTTGCTTTCTTAAAACCAGAAACGCCTATCATGCATTAACAAACGAAATCTCCAATCTAGTGATCCTGAACGAATTAGTATCAAGTTCACAGACTAGTCAGTGTTTTATATTATGCATCGCAGGTACCAGCGAGAGTTACCGAACGTTTTTCCGACTTCTTATTTCCTTGTAGCATAATTTCCACCAGGTAAGGCAATGAGTAGACAGAATTTTGACGGAGAAGATGAATTTGGTTGCGATATTAAATTTTTAATCGTCAAGCACATTCGATTAATGGTTGCGACGTCAAAGTCGAAGTTAAAAATCGATTTTTCTATAATAAAGGCCAGGGAAAGGCTCGAAGTTGAACTCGCATGAATCTGGCAAACAAATCAGTAAGGAATTTTAGTGCACATTTATGTGTAAGTACGACTTTTTTTTAACATGGCATAGTTTTTGTTACGCAAAATATTATTGTAAATACTAGTTTTGCACGTGAATGGTTAAACTACGTACCTTATGTTTTTTTAAAGATAATTAAATATGCAACACCTAGACCATTGCAAACATATTATAGTCTTATGAAATTACCTAGGAGGTTTTATATCTGGGAGGGAAATGGGGGTAGTGTTGACGGAAAATAATAACTAGGTATCAGCAGAAATTGTTTTCCTTTATAAGTGCATAAGACGACTTGCGAAAGGTGGCTGGAAGGTGGAAAGAAAAGCGGAGGACCGGAAAGTCTGGCGCAAAATGGGGGAGACCTATGTCTAACAGTGGACTGCGAAAGGTTGAAGATAAGTGCATGTGGGTAGACACTATACTCGCACTAGTGCATTTGGGTAGGTATCATTTACCATTAACGAAACCGATGTTTGTACCGCACGGGGATCGACTTGACACATCTAATGTAGTAACAGACTTTACAACCGTAAGTCAATAATGTTCGTCAAAATCTTTTTATGACGTAGATGCATTTTACTGATATCCCTTGACGTATAAATGACAATACGTTTTTTATGGTTTTTGGTTTACGAGTTTTAATCCTAGTACGCTTTAAATATTAAATCCGTATGAAGGAATCTGCACAAGAGAGATTTTAAGGTTGTCACGATGTTTTCCTTCACCTTAAGAGCGTCGGATACGTAAATTTATTGCGAAAATTCGAAAACTCAATGATACGTTTTGAACCTGTGCCCTCCAGATCGGAAAGCAACATTCACACCATTGCGCCAACGACGCTCACTAAAACCTACTTAAACGAATCAATATATTCAAATCATATGATTTCGTATACGAACAAACTAAAAACATGAACTCTCAATCCAAATATTTTATTAATTTATTTGTTTGAAACACAATTTTATTTTACACACGGAATTCAAAAGCGTTAACAGATACAGTAGTCTATGACTGTGTTGTAGCTATTAGCACCCACTTCTAGCAGATTAGCGTTTCAAATATTACGTTTACAAGCCTCCTTTGGTTACATTACAATCAGCTAGCTAGCTATAGCTAAAAATATATACCAGAGTAACAATATTGATAATTTAGCTACCCGAAAAAATATAAAATCACCACATCCAAGAAAAGTCGACTTCGCCTTATCACCTAAAAGCGATAAATTCCAAAAAGCAGGTAAATCATAAACTGTCCATTTTCCTTAGGAACCATTCCCACGAGATAAAGTCTAATCGGGGGTCACACAACAAATAAAAACCGGCCGTTCTTCACAATTTCTTATCGGAAAACGTCGAAATTGTATGATATACATCGTACCGTGGAAATGTCGTCGTAAAACTTTGAAATAGGGCATTCCGTAGTGTGTTTGAAAGGTTGTATATTACATCCTTGAAAGTGTATTGGTCAATGATATTCTGTATATATAAAGTAGATACGCCATCCGTGCCTCGAAAACGAACCGAAAAGAGAATATCGTTATAGGCTCTTTGTTTAGGTAAATGTACGCTCATTCGAAATATGTGTATGTCTGCTGCCACTGCATTCGGAACCATTATTTCGATTGTTTTGTGAGTATATCACGAATCTATACTTTTTACATCATTGGTATTAGTTGTAAAATATTGGCTAAGGACGATGGGAAATAATGCAAATGGGCTCATGGAACTAAGTCTTTATTTTGACGTCTATTTTAAATATAATCCATGATAAAATACCGGGCAGCACCAACAGCCTTCTGCAGACGGTCGCGGCGAGATTGGACGTGGACAGTGTCATTATGCAACATTGGACCCGTGTTCATATCGCCAAAGACTCTAAATTACAAATTAAGAAATATTGTTCTAACATAGTTGTTTAAGTTTCATTGTTACTAACACTATGGACTCACGTTTCGAAATAAATGATTTTTATTTTATTTTATTTTATTTTTTATTTAATTATAATGCATTGCCACACTTTACTTTTAATGACCCATGTATGGCAATAGGTAAATAAGAAAATTGCGCACCCCTACGCCTAGGTTGTGCGTGAAGTCGAATTATCCGCACTGGGCCCGCGTGGACTACTAAGGCCTATACACCCTTTACGGGAAAGGTCGTGCCCCTCGGTGAGGACGTATATACGCTGATAATGACGGATCTAATGTTTTTTTAGTAATCAAACATTTCACTACATAACTTTTATTGACTTTATAATTCTGCAAAGTCCACTCTGGACTAGGATTTTCGTTTGAGAGTTCTTATTGTTGAGGAATTTCGGTCCTTTCTCAGTCAGATTAGGTCCAGTGCGTGTTTGTATATGATTAGAGCCTCATACATAGTTTCACTGGACGGATAAAATTTACAATAAAAAAAGACGTTTGGTAGTTTTGGAGTTCATTGGGAACTTACATCATAATCAATCTTTCAAAAAGTATTTATTCAGTTTAGGTCCTTACAGAATACTTATGAATGTCAAATGAAGCTTCCACTGGTTCTGACAGTAGTTTTCTACTGAAAATAATCCAGCAAGAAACTCGCAACACGAAACTTATATACATATATAGAATATGCAGACACAGACCAAACAAATCTATCTTGGGTTAAGATCAAAATAAACCCATACACTTTCAGTGAAATAAAACAAATTGCATTGCATCATCTAATTTATCCCCGATTCGCAGCAGAATGCAACCTTGTTTGCCTCCTAATCCGTTTAAACCTTCCGGTACGTGAGTTTAGAATATACGATATCCATTGCAGCTGCCACAATGGCTTGTCGAGAGTTCGTTCGGCCATTTGTGGTAGAACGTACCGGTCGGCCAACATTTGTGGTCGAACCATTGGCTATACGCATTAATACGGTGTCGTATAATGCAACGCATTTCATGTAATAGCTACCGTAAAATGTTATGTTGGTACGTTGATATAAAACAATTTGCGAGTGGTACTTGTAACACTGCATTCGGAACTTTATTGTATTGAACAACACAAACATAATATTGTCTTGTTTATATTATTAAAGACTCTACAACAACAAAAGAGAGACCTACATAGTCCGCAGGATTAGCATATTAAAGTGGCAGTGAGAACAAAACATAGGGCGTAAAAACAATAGCCGATGGGGCAAAATGGTTCTCGAGTGACGTCTACGTACGGAAAAGAAGTGTTAGCAGACTAACAGGTGTACTCATGATGTTAAGGTAACAATTGGTAGCCGATGGATATCGAGCTACGGATCAATCCAAGTGGAAGTCACAAGGGGAAGCCTTCGTTCAACAGTGACAATCGCACAATTCAAAGGACGTTAAGACCTGATGATTATGATATTATAAAATACATCATCAGCTCATGAAACGTCTCCACCGAGGGGCATGAGCCCAACCGTATGCGTGTATATAGGCCTTAGTCATACACGCGAGCCCAGTGCGGGTTGGACGACTTCACACACAACCTTTTAATCTCTTCGCAGGCGTGCGCAGGTTTTCTTACGATGTTTTCCTTCACCGTAAGAATGTTGGATAACGTACATATAATTTGGAAAATTCGAAATCACATTGGTACGTGGCGGGATTCAAACCTCAGCCCTCCCGGCAGGAGGGCAACAGTCCACACCATTGAGCCACCGACGCTCTTAATCTTAATAAAATACGAGACGGTCCAAACTGTACTACTAGTACCAACTGATAGTAGGTAATTGTTATCGCTGCTCATAATAATTTCAATATAACAGTTCACAAAAATATATAAGCCAGCTTTTGAAAGCAAAGATCCTTTAAATATCGTAAAATCAAACATTTTATTTTATTGTTATTACAAGACGAACGCACGATATCCAGATTTTCTTCAAGTAAAATACTAAACCCGCTCGTTTAAACCTTACGTGTTAATCATTCAACCCGCCTCTGCCAACAGAACCATAAACCATTAAGCTGAATAATAAATGAAACACAAGAAAGCCTTCCAACACGTGCATGCAAGAGATTACGTTTTCTTCGCCATACAAAATAATATTTTTTTATGTTTAACAGCCCACTTCCACCGCGACATAGGCACAAAGGCAGGAAATAAAAGAAAACTCGAGCGTCCTGCGTGGCGAGATAACGTCAATTAGGCAAGACGTATGGCCTTTTCGTAGTTTTACCGCAACATACGGGAGCGGTACATTTTCGAAACATAGTTTGACGCGGATAACTTTTTGGATGCACTGATAGTTGCGAATTCATTTTGATCCAGCAACTCTACGCGAGCGGAAATATTTCAAGTGTGGCTAGAATCCTTAAAAGTGTAGTGCTTGCTGCTGAGAATTTTTAAAACAGATTAAGCCAGGTTAACTGTAGCGTAGTTTGTACACTAGGAATGAGAAAACAGGCGTAAATAAAAAATATGTATTTTTTTTCATTGCACAGAAAACTCCCTAAAGCTATCTTGTGTGAGAAGGCCCGATTTTTTAAGTGAGATTTTACAAGCTTACGACGATGATTCACAGGAAAATTAAATATATCAGGTAATGCAAACACGAAATTTTTTTAAAAACCACACGGTATTTGGATTTTGGTCTAAATAATAAATAAAAGGAAGTATTTATTTTGAAATGTATATGTAGACTTCAATAAACATTATCTAAAGTACATTTTGATAACGTGATATTTGTCACATAGTTTTAAAAAAACACAATAACATAATAAATTGTAATAACTATAGTGTAACTCATACAAAGATAAAACATTCGAAATAGGGCCTCTGTGCTGTTATAGACTTTGTCCCCACACATGCCTTCCAAAGGACCGGGCCACTATTTGGCCCATGAATCTTAAAGATTTCGAAACATAGTAAGAAATCATTTGTCCATAACCTAACAATGATATCTTTACAAGCAGTATGCAGTACATGGTTCGGGGTTTATATTAAAATTTTGATTCAAAGGGTAAAGTTTTAACTAGTTTCCCTGACTTGGAAACTAATTAAAACTGTATTTCCCATATCATTGTATATAATAACAGCATGTATATAGGGGTAAAAACATTGAATTTAAATGTTTGAGAGTAATACTATGGCACAAACAGGCCTCCCTCGAACGACGTGAAACATTGCAAGCTGTGTTTCTTTGAGTTATTGATATTTCCAGCTATTGCCGGAGACGCAAAATCTACATCTTTTATCTTCTTCAAAGACTGGTAACATACTCGTGGCGCTTTTTCATAGGAGTCCATCATATCGAGTAATACTCGTCATCTGATGATAAACTGATGCTCAATATAGATCGTGTCCCACCGAAGGGCACAACCCTACCAGTAAAGTGTGTATAGACTTTAGCCGTCCACGCAGGCCCATTGTGGATTTGCCGACTTCACGCACGCACGAACCCAGGCTTCCAAACGATGTTTTCCTTCACCCGGAGGAGCGTCGGTCTTATATTAGTCGCATCATTATTTAAAGGTATTTTTACCACTCAATAATAAAAAGACTAGCTATGTAATAGTCCCGCTTATTCCAAGCCAGTGGAAGGCATACAACTTTCATGTTCGCGATTTAATTCGAACACATAAATGTTTCCCTATACGAAATCAAGGAATACAAAATCGACCTAAACGCATAGACAATAACAAAACAATTTCGGGCTAGGCAGAAAAAGATGTACTCATTTCGGAAATTAAAATATGTAGGAAAATCCAATTTCATTTAAGATGCTACTGTGTAAAAACAAAACGAGAATAGAAAGTTATTTAAGGCATGAGATTAATGGAACTCGGACATTTTCAACTCGATTAATATATTTTTATCATAGAACTGCATCGTGTAGCGCATTTTGATTTTATCAGGAAACTGTATTGTGCTGCTTCGCGAAAATTAAATTAGATAAAAAAATATAATTGAAGTAAACAAAAATACAATATATCCAATGGCGTGCACAAAGATTTTGTGTAGGGTATGCAAAGATAATGTCACTAAGTGTTAGCGTCACTAATCGCAAAAACGTTAAATAATTTACATTTTTGATAAATTGTGTGCTGTTGACAGCAGATCGACTATGGTCTTAAATCTGTAGAGGAAAATGGGCGAATAAGTGGGTATCATTTAATATGTTGGAGATTTTCTTAGTTGTCTGGATTCACAGGGTATGCACTGCTTATTTGCATATACGGAGTGCACGCCACTGAATATATATCCACAGACATTCCGCCATGTAGCCTCAATTGAATCAAGGAGCTTGCTTGTACTTATTTTCGTTCAAGACCGCCCTTCGCCCGTCACCCAAGATAAATCGGGTCAGATCTCCTATAGGGGCAGATGACTTGATAGGTAACCTTGCCGGGTATAAGAGACGTTACATAATTTACTAGCTACAGTGCCCATATTAAAAAGAAAAGTTCCTATTCACATTTCTACATATTTCGACATCAGCTCATCAACACTTTGACTGCCAATGACGCCTTAAGGCGCCAGACTCAATACATTATCTATTGTGTCTGGATTCCTAGCGCTCAATGGGTGGACTTCCATTGAACGCTAGGAATCCAGACACAGGAATAGGAATCCGAGGGGCACGAGCCTACCCGTATAGGGTGTACAGGCCTTAGTCGTCAACGCGGGCCCAGTACGGCCGACTTCACACAACCTTTGAATCTCTTCGCAGGCGTGCGTAGGTTTCCTCACGATGTACTCCTTCGTCGTAAAAGCACCGGATTAAAGTACATATTGTTTCAAAAAAACATTGCTACATGGCGGGATTTAAACCTGCTACCTCGAGCCACCGACGATCTTTTTTTTATTTGAGAGACGATATTAGACAGCACCGACTCACCTACCTAGAGGACGCAATATAAAATTTACCACCTAGTAAAATATAAATAAACCTATTGAAATATACGAGCATTAAACTTCTTCATCACCATCAGCTCATTACACGTCCCCAACGAGGAGCACGAGCCTACCCGAAAGCGTATGAGAGAAAGCGGATTAGAAGTGACTTATTATTATCAAGAAAATTTACTAACTTGTATAGGTATATTAGGTACAACCAAAACCCACATGTCTGTACAAAAAAGTGCAATAAATATTGTTTGAAACAGTGAGTCCGTGTCACTTCAATCTCGACTTCCTTCACGCATTTCGTCCAACGACTTCCTGACAAGTTGAGTGTTCAGGAACCGCGGGGTGCCCCGCAATATTTCCAAGCGAATAAGCCGGAATTCCGGGATAGATGCGGTCCGCATATATTCCAACATTTATGTATATAACACCTAGAGCATGTTTTTTTGAGTTCGGTAGCTAAATAATTGTGCTGCAGTTTGCAGCTGGCCACTGGGTTTTGTGTTTTATGTATATTTTAGTTCCTTTTGTATTATTTATTTGTGAACTTGTGGCCATAATAAATGTTTTTCTTTCTTTCTAAATGTCAAAAACGGAACCCTTATATTTTGGATTCACCATGTCTGTCTGTCTGTCCGTATGTCAAAGCCACTTCTCCGAAACAAAAGAACTAAAGAATTTATTAAATTTAAAAAATATATAAATTAACATGAAAACAATCAACGAAATATGGCTTTCATGAAATCAAATTTGGAGTTTAATTATGCGTCATTAAGGTTGAATCACATTTTTTTAATAATTAATCTGTAGTAGGTGCCTCAATAAATAATAGATGGTAAGTGACACCATGTTGACGTCATGTCTTAATGTCAACTATTCCGCAAAAGCTTAAAGACGAAAGTCTTTGAGCAAAGCGTCCTACCCGTGCTAACATACGCAGCTGAGACATGGACACTGACTGCGGGATTGGTTCACAAGCTCAAAGTCACTCAACGCGCAATGGAGCGAGCTATGCTTGGAGTCTCTCTAAGGGATAAGATCAGAAATGATTGAATCCGTTAGAAAACTAAAGTTACCAACATAGCCCGCCGGATCTGTAAGTTGAAGTGGCAGTGGGTTGGTCACGTATGTCGCAGAACCAATGGTCGTTGGGGCAGACGAGTTCTGGAGTGGAGACCGCGTCTGGCAGGTGCAGGTAGACGCCCCTCCGGCCCGATGGATCCGACGCTTTGCAAAAGGTCGCTGGTGTAGGCTGGATTGAAGAAAGCGCGGACAGGATATCTAGCAATAATGGGTTTAGGTTGAGAGGGCCCTCATCCAAAAAAAAAATGCATATCACTCTTAATTCGCATGACGATATTTGGCACTGCGGTGGGACCTACCGAGACGACTCAGTATCAAGTCTATCACCTCCACAGACATCAGAATATACATTAGACTGGACAAGCGCCAAGTTTATAGGCAGTACCAGTGTCGCAATTTCTTCTTCTTACCTGTGAAAAGTATATTTAATTTCTTGGTAAATTTACTGATTCATTGCTGACAACAATTACAATTTCACAGGATTAGCATTCTTGGCCAAAAAATGGTAATTTCTTCTAATTCGTGCGTCTTGATCGCTTCACAGAGCGTTAACTGGTAGCCAGTGTATGCTCGTTGACTTACAGTTGTCGCCACTTTAAACGCGGCTTGCCCCATCTCTCTGTATTGGGGAAATCTGTGATCACGTCACTTAATAATTAAATTACATCCAATATTCTNCTTTATATATTAGTATAGATAGTAAAGGGTCTTATCTTTCAACTAGCTTTTGCCTGCGGCTTCGCTCGCATTAAATTCGGGATAACACGGTACTTTCATTTATCACTATACATAGGATTTTCCCTCCCTCCAACTTTAAAGGTTTCGGGGTCAATTTCAGAATTTTTTATTAGCAAACAATATGTTATAGTGAGCTAACCTTAAAAGATAGACATATGCTGTCGCGGACTTTTTTGTAGACCATTAAAAGGAGAACAATACTCTTATACATAACTTTTGTGTAACTTTAACCGTTTACGCAGCGTACGCTGCGGAAGCTCCAAGTATGAAAAAATACCCCCGATTTTGAAACATTTTTCATTACTGCTCCGCTTCTATTACTCGTAGCGTGATGATATATAGCCTTCCTCGATAAATAAGCTATCTAACACTGAAAGAATTATTCAAATCGAACCAGTAGTTCCTGAGATTAGCGCGTTCAAACAAGCAAACAAACTCTTCAGCTTTATATATTAAAGCTGTATAAATAAAAGTTTTTCTAACAGCGGGATTAGTTTGTGAAATGAATAACCTTTATGGCATATACAGTTTAATCAAATCAAAACATCGATTAGCATAATTTTTTTTCAGTCCCTGAAATTAATATATCTAATTAATGTATTGCGATAGGATTTGGTGTGCCCCCTCCACCTACCACCGACCATTAACCTAGCTCGTATAATAAAATTAGTAGGATCATTCATCATCGGTATTTAGAACCTGAAATAGTACAAGGGTTTCCAATCATTAATTCACAATTGGATATTAGAATGTAGCATCTATTTACGAGAAATATACATAGTTATTAAACTGCAATATCTGTAGCATAGGCAGAGGATAATGAGATTATAAATATTAACAGTTATTGGAAATACTAGGGTATTTCCCGACATATAAGTGATTTTCGTACTTATAGTGTTTTCGAACCAAGATTCTTTAATAATACCGAACTTGGGAGCTCTGTAAATTTGCTACTATATACCTCAATATTTTAATTGGCCTAGTCAACTTAAAGTTATGTTAATTATGTACTTTAATGAAAATAATGAGTGAATTTGTTTTGTCTTTTTGATTACATCACTGTCGTATCGCCATTGACGACATTTTATTAATAAAAAAAACAAACATAACTTAATTTATTTTTTTAAAACTTATTTTTTTTTAAATTGTATAAGTTTTTCCCTAGGAACTCCGTTATTTGTAAAAAAAGTTCAGTTCAAATCTGTCGAATCATTTTGAAGATTACCTGGAACAAACAGACAGACAGACAAAAAATTTAAAAATTGTTATTTTGGCGAATATACGAGCATATTCATATGCATGGAGAAAACATATTGCATACAGACACTCTTATTTTATTAATAGATTTGTTAAGTGAGCATTGGATAGTAAGCCTTAATTGAGTTCTTGTAAAGTTTAAACACAAGCAATGTAAAACATATGCATGCATATGCGTCGATGGCGTCCTTATTTAAGTTGTTCAAAAATTATTGTGTCTGTCCAGTTATGCCAGCCAACTTGGCTCGAATAACATCGTGAGTGAGGCTAGTATGAGGATTCAGGTGGGCAGGGGCGGCATTCGGTAAGCTACATCATGTCCTAACAATACCGAAAAGCTGACGAGTCCTAAAGTGGAGACTGTGTCTTGGAAAGCGTAGCGTAGGAAGCCCTCCGGCCTGATGCGAGATGCGTCATGCAAGAGCGCTTAACCATTCTCTTCGAACAATTTGAACCATATCAAATTGTCCGAATATGTTATTGAAATAATATTTAATGAATAATTAGTTGATAAAGTCTCTCTACGACAGAACAACTGCGCGGAGATGAATTTTGTATGTTATAAAGTGATCAGAACGGTCAATCCGCCCACCTGATGGCAAGTGACAGGTGTGTCATTAAATAGTCACTGTATACAGTGAGTGAACCTATTACCTATTTAATTTGAAAGAGAGCTTATTTTAAAATTGAAAAATTAAGACAGTTAATACTCACTCGTTTTAGAAGCTTGAATTCACTTCAGTGAATTTACAAAATGATGATTATATTTTTATCAATAATGCTGTATAATGCATATTGTCACGACTCATCTAAATGAAAGTTTTTCTCCTAATGTATCCACTAATATGAATAACCAACACATTTTTTAACAAGAAACGAAACTACATGGAAGATGACATCACTAAGAATATACACAGTTACTTGTTAATAAAATAACAAAAGTAGAATCCTTTCAACTTATTGAATACTAACTAATTTTAATTTTAATTATAACTAATTTTATTAACTAGTGATCGCATGCTATTTAACTAAAATTTGATAAATGTCAATTCCATACTACATGACTTTTATGCAGTTTCTTTCATTGGCGTTATACGAGTAGTGGCGCCAGAAGCTAACTGTTTAGTTAAAACTATATTTATACTCTTCAGTTCTCTCTCTCTCTCTCCATGTTGTAAACACATTGGTAAAGTTTTTTTTACTTATTTTTGACTAGACGTTTTGTGTTCGAACAGTCTAGGTAAACAGCATTCAAGTTTTAATCAATATAGTAATACCTATATACACATATTATAGAAAAGGTTAGTATCATGTTTAGTATTGCAATTCGAAGATTTTAAATTATATTGGATATAATATTTTATAGCGTTATATTTTAACATTAGTTAACCAAAATACACTTCTTAATATCATTGTTCAAATCAAAACGTTATTTAGTTTAGTGAGTCTCGGTATACAGTGAATGTCAAAAACAAGCTTATGTGTGCCGATTATTTGATTTCACCTTTGGTAACAATAAAAACTTTAATTGCTATTTTGTATAGTTAGCAAATATTGTGCACAAAAATGTTTGTACCTACTTTTAAGGGACCAAACTCAGCACTAGACCGGACGTCCATCGGGTCCACGAATGAATTGCTATATTTATTTTACAAGAATTCACAATTAAATAACATACCAGTTTATCAACCCTAGCAGTAATGCATGCAAGTCGACAGAATACAACAAGACCGATGAGTATTGTATTAGATTATATTATAACGTATGAGAATTTAAGTGTCCGCTACCACCTTCAAATGGATGGGTCTAATAGAGGTTATATTCGTAATATTTGGTGTCGGAAATTACATAATGCCGCATGCATGCATGCACCAATAAAATAGTGATTAATTCGTTATTGAAGCACTTTGTATATACTTTGTTATAGAGCGTCGGTGGCTCAATGATGTGGACTGTCGCCTTCCTGCCGGGAGGGCTGAGGCTCAAATCCCGAGACGTACCAATGTGTTTTCGATTTTTCGAAAATATAATAATATGTACGTTATCCGACGCTCTTACGGTGAAGAAAAATATCGTGAGGAAACCTTCATGCACGCCTGCGAGAGATTTGTCGTCCAATCCGCAATGGGCCCGCGTGGACGACTAAGGCCTAATCACCCTATACGGGTAGGCTCGTGCCTCGTGCTCGTGGGGACGTTTAATGAACTGATGATAATAAGAGCACTTTGGATGAAAGTGTTACATCCTACCTGACAAGAACAAATATTTGAGTTATAAGTAATTGAACAATGCTATATATTATTTAGATAAATACAATGGACTTCTATCTATTTATCTATTCAACTTATCGCAGTCCACTGCTGGACATAGGCCTCCCCCATTTGGCGCTAGATATCCCGGTCCTCCGCTTTTCTCATCCAGCCTTCACCAGCGACAATGAACTTGCTTCCATGTTAATATTTAAAGATGTATTCTTAATTTATTAAGTTAATTAGACAAATTTAATGGATTTATATTTAAATGCTTGCTTAAACAAACACTGTTTCCTAAAAAAACACATTTCTATAAGATTTATGACATAATTTCCCCTCCTTATATTTTCTTTTCCTTTTGCATTTTTAAATATCTGGGGGCTTACAGCCATCTCTTAAGAGAGTATAACAATAATATTACTTCGCCTGTTTTGGTACAAAAATGCTGACGTATCATTATATTAATACTGTTTAAGAGGTAACGGTAGCCCCCCCTGGTCCTTAGGAGTTAAGAGTGTTCGTAAGTTGCGATTTCATTTACCATAACATAAATCGTATACACGTTGTAGAGAGTACATAACCCAAAAAATAATCTGTCTGCGGTGAGACGGATCATTGGTTTCAGTTTAAACGACTTTTTTCTTACTCTCTCCCCCATTTTTTGCTGGATATCACAGTCCTCCGCTATACACCGATATTCTGATGACGAAGATGATATGGAGTAGAAATAAGTTATCTTGTGGCTTGTCATCATTACGTAAAGGTATCAAGAGGGAATGCAATGTAGTAACAAGGTATCTACAAGTATTTAGGTATAGACAAGAAATCTAAAATTTCATTGAGAACAGTTTATTTTTGAAGTAAATATCTGTGTAAGTATATGTTTACATTTTGCGTATTCGTAACGTGAACATGATTGAAACAAAATAATATCACTCAAACAATTTGATACAATCAGCAACTGAATCTTGTGCGCCTTCACACGGCCCCTCGTTATCCCATTCAGAACAATCCTGAAAAATAAGTAGTTATCATTAATTTACCTATAAAGAAAGTTGGAATATCTGTTTGGAATAATGAAATTTTTTTTTTCTTCACGTATATACACCAAAATAACATTAGGTATTTAATTTTTTTGTCAATAAATCTGTCAGTTTGTTTTTTTTTATATTTAGAAAATAAAGTAATGTGTATCTGCGTGCCTTAACGTGACTTAACGAAACAATTTCAATAGAATTTGGTATGAAGTTAGATGACACCCTGAGAAAACATAAACTACGTTTAACTACCCGAGAATATCGTACACCGCGGATGACACCGGGGGCACAACTAGCAAATAAATATTAAACTACTATGGACTATGTGTAACGTCATGCTGTGGATTTCGGTATAGCCAGGACATAGTATGTATGTACTAATGCTTATTAAAAATATGTGAAATAACTGTCGTTTAAAAATATCTATATTTAAATATTAAAAAAGAAGAAAACACTTGAAAACTTATAACATGATGAAAGATTACAAAACAAACCCTTTGAACTTAAATCTCTAACCACTATAAGTGAATAATAAATAAACTTTTTATGAAAGTAAATTTTAAAACTGATAAACGCATAGTTATAAAAAAAGCAAACGACTTTATTGTCAGAGCCACATCAAAAATATGAGCATTTGGAATGGCCACAATCCTCAAACGTGTGACAATAAAATGTTCCGCGGGATAAGATCGCATACTACCCAGCGTGATATTTTGCGCGCGGAACATTCCAAAATGCCAAATGTGGATATTAAGGCATTTTCCATCTCACGAATTCTTGATGGATCTAAGACCGTAAACGTTTTTCTTTACTTGGAATCTAAACATTATTTTTATCTTTAACTAAAGCGTTAAAGTTTACTAGGTGGTAGACTCGATACTGAGTCGTCTTGGTAGGTACCACCGCAGTGCCCGAATATATAGCCAATATCATCCCGTGAACAGGAGTGTTATGAACTCTTGTGTTCGGGATGAGAGCATTGTACCTAGTGAAATTACTGGGTATAAGAGACCTAACAACTGTATCTCGGGTGACGGCCGCAGTATGGCATTAATGGAAAATAATAACTATTTATCAGTTATTGGTCTCCTTCAATACTGCATCTGTCGTGGTCGGGCGTGTCACTTACCATTAGGTGAGCGTCCTGACCGTCCTGATCACTTGGTTACATAAAAACAAGTTTTTCAATAATTATTAACGATATAAATCAATCAACCAGATAATAACATCCTACTGCAGGGTGAGTTAGTAGGTAATTTGCACAAAATTCGTTCCAAACGAACCCTTTTAATAATAATATTTTAGTATGCGAATCGATCCGTTCAAAAAAACCGTTGTTTTTACATAGTATAGATATGTGAGAAAATCCTACTACCATTTTTTTAACGGGTCGATTCGCATGCGATAATATAACGCAAACGTTTGTTTAATCTGTGCGCATACTGAAATAATATTATTATTGCAAGGGGTCTTTTGCACATTCTTGCGAACGAATAATACCTACTAACCCCATTGCAGGGCACATAGGGAGATTACATTTCTTTTATAGTTTGTCGTATTTTTATTTGATATTAATTCGTAAATAATAAAGAAAATTCTTTTACGATATTATGATTTTCATAAGCTATCGCTGCAGGATTTTTTTGCAAATAATAAATTGTCTTATTTGTAATTAGTCCATGAAAATTATGAAATATTGCTATCAATTATTAATTTGCCTAGATTGCTTAAATGTTGAAATATCGCATTGTTGATTTAGTATTTAATGATGGATAAAATAATAAGGGGAAGATGATAATATTAACTTATGTCATTTTGTAAGGGCTACAATTTGAGAGCCTTTAACCTCTACTGATACCTTGGTGTAAGAAAACCTCAAAGGTCCGATTTATATGCTGATGCTAGATCGTGTCAATTTGTTTGAGATCTGAAAGTGTCTACAATAGAAATCTTTTCATGTTACTGGACCATATATGCCGAATTCGATACTAGTTTGAGTTGTGTTTATTTTTATCAGATTAAGTGAATAGTTTTAATTTTGCAATTTTTAGTTTCTTACTGAACAGTCCTAGAACAAATTTTTACTCTTTTTCAATGTTTCAAACATGCACTTGCATTTTGAAAAACTTTATCGTATTCAAACTAAAAGTGTATTCTGACTGCATTTTTTGGGAATGTCAGCGTCTGTTTGGCACCAGAATTTAATGAAATGAATAAACAACTTTAAACATTTATCTTATAAATCATCTGCTTTTACTTACGACTTTTGGATATGATCACAGAAGCTGCGACCGTCCTTTAACTTTTGACCGCAATGAATCCAAACACAATGGAAAATTTATTGGTAGTGACGCTTTAAGGCGACTCTGGCTGTCAAAGGGTTAAATAAATTAAAGAGTGTTAGCATTACTTGATATACAATATACTTACATCAATAAACTGAAGCCTAACACAGTTTAAAAATTTCCGAATTTCACACTCATCACCAGGACCGTATATAGAAATATCGCCGTCGACACATTTATCTAAAATCTTGTTAGCCAAATCCGTATGAATATCCACATTTTTTGAAAGAATTTCTTTTATTTTGGTGTCATTCATTTTTCCATCAGATGTCATAAAGCCCCTTTTGGTTGCAATGCATATTTCACGCTCACACTGAAACATTTTAGATATAAAATAGTATAAAAATCGCCTTCAAAATAAAAGGATATACCTAACAATAAAGTTTGTCTGCTTCCAATAATTGAGGGATCCTGTTATTTATTGGATTTGGATTTTTTTGTAGTGTCAGTGATTTAAACGTCTGCCTGATTTTAAATGTGTTTGTAATCAATAAAGAAACATAACAACATTTCAAATTGTGTGATAAATCGATTTTGGTAAATCAATTTTAAAAACAATTCTTTCAAAATTTGAATGTTTTAAAACCATTCTTTATATCACTTATATTTCTTCCCAAAGCATTTTTTCTTCAAATACTGGTACAGCCATTAACAAATGGAATTCACAACATTTGAAAGTGAAAGATTTTCTTGCAATAATTTTCTATGCATATTTTACAATGTAAACTATTATGAATATTTTTCAGGTACAAAATATATAGACATACTAAAATAAACATAATATTAGTTCCAATAGCTATTGCATATACTCTTTTGTTTATTTTTTTCAGTCCAGGTACACGAAGAGATATGCAAGCAAACAATAATAAAATTTTCCATAAATAATAAACAAACAGTTTCTGTTCCTCGGAATGTCAGTACGAAGAACTCAATTTACGAGTATTCTCTTTGAACTAAACGACATTCTCCTCCACTAGTACGTTTATTACTTCCTACGCTACGAGAAAGCGAAGATTTTTTGTCATAATTATAACAACGAATACGTACTATTACGAAACTTGGCTTGGTTATTATATTTTATTCCTTGAAATAAATATCTGTGTCTATTTGTATTTGAAATTAAAATACAATCATCCTAAAATATTGCAATTAGTGGTACAATACACCGTAGCTAACTTTGTGTGCATTTTAATGGAGGTTGAATTATAAAATAAATAAATAATTTTTTTTAAATTATTTCCTTAAATAATGTTCAATACTTTATTATAAAGTACGGGTGGCAACCATTGAACATATCCCAATATTCCGCATTTCTTTGTGTCATAATAAGTGAACGGGATGATCATGATAGATGCAGTGTTGAAAGAAATTAATAACAGTACGTAGTCTTTATTTTCAATCAACACTGCCCCGTCACCCGAGACTACAGAAGTGCAAAACATTCCTATTTAACGGAACGATATCAGGCAATTTGGTGGTATTTACCTAGACGGCTCAGTACCGAGTCTACCATTCGCATTGGACTAGCTTGAAGGATTATGATCCAATCTTGCTATAGCTATGCTGTGCGGGTAGGCCTGTGCCCTGCAGTGGGCTGTAATAGACTGATGATGATGATGCAGGACATAACAAAAAAGAAGTAAACCCAAAGTGACGTCCACCCTATTTAATCATAAAATCGATTATTATATATGTTTATTTTAGATAGTACTGTTAAAATAATATGATCAATCTTAACTTACCGATGGTCGCAGTCCAGGTAGCAAAAAGCACTCTTTCAATGCTTCATGATTATCAGTACCGATAAGTATCCATTTTGATTTACAGCACGATTTAGTATGCTGGATAGTACAAAAATAATTTAATGTCCTCTTGGTATGTGAATTATAAAATAAATAAATAATTATTTGAACTGACTGATATATTTATTATAACAATATTTTTATCATATAGTTGGTACGTTTCAATCTTTCTGCAGATATTATTTTTAATGCTAGAGATATTATGTGTAACGTTAATGTATTTTATATGTAATCTGCGCTTGTAACATGTTTTCTAGGTCGTAATTAGTATTGCCAACTTTTTTGTATGTAAAGAATATTGGTTATTAAACGAAAGAAAAAGTAACAATAAAACATAAAGAGCACATTATTTCATTTCTTTAAATTTTAAAATATTATTCGATATATTTGCAGCTTGTATGAAATTAGTATCTTTACGTAACATTATTCGAATATTATATGTTTCACATAACCAAGATGGAAGATTGTTACATTTAATACTTAGGGATTTAATACTTGCCGCATTTATCTTCAAATTTCTAAAGTCAAACTCATGAGACTGAAATAAATAAAACATATTTTTATTATGATGGCACAAAGAAAATAAAAATTGATAATGTTCATACATCATACATTACATTAAGCTTTTTGCTGCAATATAACAACCTGATTTCCGTCTCCCGATGAGGATCAGTAATTCTCAATGCATTGTTATTCATATTATTTAATTAGGTAATAAGAAATCAAATAATAAGACTGACTATTCCGTCGTATCAATGAGGTTTATTAATTATATTATGTTATCAGTCCTAAAATTGTGTCAGAGGTTAGGTTAGGGCCGCCTAAAGTTTTTAATATATATGAATAGAGTTGTGGTGCACCTAATTCTAGAAACAACTATTTAGATATCCTTTTTTCTCATAATACATGTGTGAAATGTACATGTATATCTTTAAGCCCAACTTGTTTCTTATGTGGGACTGACGCAATGGTTTACCGTGCAAAAATGCAAAATCATCTTTCTTTTCAATAAACCAGGTGAAAAACCATCCAACCATCAATTTCGCTGCCAAATTAGAAAAAATGATACAATGTATCTTTCACTACACGTGCATTCTCGTAAGATTTATATTGAAAATCTTCGGATCATGCAGTTTACACAACGGTGGCATTTATAAAAACTTAACAATAAAATTAGCGTCCTAATCCATAAGTGACTTTAGTTATCTTTCAAATATAGAATACAATACCAGAACACATAATAGAAACAACGGGAACAATAATAATATACGATGCATCCTGCGAGGTTGCACTGAAATACTAAACATGTTAAAAAATCTTCCTATTTAAATATTATTTTGCTGCAATTTCATAGTGTGATTTTATGTAACGTTTTGATTAATATCAGGCAATTGTCATATCTTGCTAACGGATATCATACAATAGAGAATGCGAGATGAGCATTTATCCGCTTTACTCACTTAATAATCATTATCATTTAGTATAACCTTCATATTTTAAAATTATACATGTGGTTTATCATGAATAGCTTTAATACCCACAATAGCTGTGGGTATTAAATGGTTCTATGGCTTGAAATAAAACTGTGAAAGGTGTTCGACGGTTTTTTAAATTAATTTTTAACGATTTCTTCTGTAACTATAGGTAACTTTTCACATTTTGAAACATAGTCCTACCTGCCGAGATCAGACTATGTTTAGGGGTCCAGTGGATACTTTATTTTTTCAAGGGCCGCCTTGGGTAATCAAATAATAATCCAACGGTAACGGATTTTAGTAAGTTCAGTGCGTCACCAGAGGGTTTGTTAGCTTCGATTGCAAGTCGTAATTACAAAATAATTATTTTTCAAACTTTAGTATTCTGTTCACATTTATTTCCAAATATTATTTGGTACTTTTTTGTGATCTGTCAAAGGCATTTGACTGCGTCGGTCATGAGACTTTACTTATCAAGCTAAGACATTACGGTGTATAAGATTGTTCAGTAAAATACTTAAGGTCTTATTTGACGGGCAGAACCACAGATTTCCCAATACAGGAGATGGGGCAAGCCGCGTTTAAAGTTCAACAAATGTAAGCTCAATGAGCATACACTGGCTGCCAGTTTACGCTCTGTGAGACGAGTCAAGACGCACGAATATGAGAAGAAATTACCGTTTTTTTCAAAATGCCATCCTATGCAATTGTAACATGCCATCATAGCAATGAATCAGTAAATTTACCAAGAAATATAATAACTTTTCATAGGTAAGAACCGAAAAGAAATTGCGACACTGGGACTGCCTATAAACTTGGCGGCGTGTCCAGTCTAATTGTTTATTCGGATGTCTGTGTGCAGAACTCATAAGATTTTTATAAACGGTTCTAGCTCTTCTGGTGGTCCACTCAATGAGCGTGCCTCAGGGTTCTATATTGGGTCCTTTACTGTTTTTTATCCTTCCTTACCAATGTCATACACTTTCTGACAAAGTGCTATTTGCAGATGATACACCATTACTTTTTAACATTAATAGAAAAAATGAAACATTTGACGACGTAAATATTGCTATCTCATAAGTAATGCATTGGTTTACAGTTAATAATTTATTGCTTAGTTTAAAAAACTAATTATATAATATTCTCATTGCCTAATTTGAGGCAGGTCATCACCAGTATTAATTTGAATAATGAATGCTTAAAAATTGTTGATAGTATACTATTTCTAGGAATTACTATAGATTTAAAACTCCAGTGGGGATCTCATATTGAAGCTTGGGCAGGTAGACTTAGTTCAGCAGCGTATGCAGTTAGGAAAATAAGGCTCTTAATATTTTCATAGTATAATGTCATATAGTCTTCTGTTGTGGGGCTCAGATGCTGATATTAACACTATATTTGTACTTCTAAAAAGAGCCATCCAGCTTAGACCACGTGTATTTAAGGAAATCGAAATTTTAACAATAGCGTCTCAATACATTTTCCCTAATCTAGTTTATGTCCACAAAAATCTTCAATTGTTTAAAAAAAATGTGACTTACATAACTTTAATACTAGGACCAAAAACAAACTTGCTGTCCCAAATTTTTTAATTTAGTAAAGTAGGGAAACCATTTGTTGGAAGAGGCAAAACATAATTTAATAAAATACCACAAAATCTTGTGTGATTGCCCTTTCACCAGTTAACATTAAAGATTAAAAAAAACCTCATGAAAAAGGTTACTATACAATCGACGAATATTTATCGGATAAAGATGTGTGGTCTTGCACATAGTGTTTCAGTTACAAATCTTTGTAATAAATTATTGTAAAGTTATATGTGTAGGTAAAAGACAAAACTCTGTAACCACTGATATAAAAGTTTAAAAAGTGACTTGAGTTACTTGCCGGCTCTTCTCAAATATCCTACTTATTCCGAACCGGTGGTAGAGTCATAAAAATATAATAATAATAACAACTGATGATTCAAAAGTAACAGATTTCTTTGAATAAAGACTTTTTTGTTTTGTTTGTTTCACTCGTTTGTTTTGAAATCTTATACTCCGCTCTTCACTTATTAAATACGGAAAAAGAAAGGTCTAAAAGTTTATATTATATTAACTTTTTTTACTACATAAGCTGACTATATTATTCAATAAAGCACATTTTCCAGCATTTATTTATTTATATTATATTCACTGCCTTTCCAATACACCGTTGCAGTCATGCTACGTAATGAAGTCATCTACATATTTCTGATTATATATACAATAATTTAAAACTAATAAGAGTAAGGATACGGTAATTTGAGTTGAAATTTTAGCCTGCTGCGAGACGATAGGAAAATGACGTCATAAAATTGAATTTCTCCAATTGAGTGTGAGTATGACGTCGTTCGTGGAAATGATCGGAAGCACATCGCATCGCTTACGAACACTGAAGTTATTCAATCGGAATAACATTAAAATTATAGCACATTCAATCCGATACAAAAGGATAGGTCCAATAAAAGTAATTACATAACAAATCAAGAGTCTTTTGACCTTTCGTGAACACTTCTTTATTCCAGAACCATCTTTAGTTCTTGAATCAATAACTATCAAGGCACTTTCAAACAAATAAAATTCATAATGCATAATCAATTGTTGGCTATGACTTTTGTAATGATCAAACTTTAATATTAATCAGCCATTAACCTCCATTTAAACACCGAACATAAAAACCATAGTAAATTTACCTGAGTCATTCAAACGAATTATTACGGTAAAATATTTTAACGGTCAAAGGCATTTAAAATATTTGTGGAAAATTAGGTACTTAATAGGTTTCTTTATTAAAACAGCGTTTCGTTTTTTCAGGATTGTTAACTCCAAGAAAGAACTCTATAAATCGTAGGATTTAGTGAAACTCCGTAATTAAAACCATCTCTTGTTTAAACATAAAAAGGTTATTAGACTGCAAAGGAATACCATTCTGTAAAGAATAGCATTCTTTAATACATTTTTCTCTAAATACTAAGAGGCATTTTCATTATATTTGCACTTTTACGTTACGAATGTTTTCATATTTAAGTGGGCAAACTCAAGAGTTTTCGAATAACTCATCACGAGTGATATTTAAAAAGGAAATATTGATAAAGTAATCAGACTATATTTTTAGGGCAATGGAGTTGAAAACCAGAATAACATTAGAAGTTAGCTAACATATCATTGTTATTTATAGTTCCACATAAGTTGTGCATTAAAGCCAATATTGTTAACCTAAATCTGAAGTTTAATTTATATCAAAAATTCTAATGATTTTGTATTACCTACTTTAAAAATATTTTTCGACATGAAAAGATTCTCTTTTCCTGCTTAACATTTGACTGGTTGAAAATATAATTTTCTATTGATAGCTTTTTTTTCTAACCACGGTAAAATTTCTACCGAATCACAAAAGAAAAAGTAGTTACAAAAATTTTATTTGTACTCAAGAACATAAGAGTAATAATAAATCTAGCACATCATAGTCAGCTCATTAAACGTCCCCACCGAGGGGCACGAGCCTACCCGTATAGGGTGATTAGGCCTTAGTCGTCCACGCGGGCCCAGTGCGGATTGTACGACTTCACACACAACCTTCGAATATCTTCGCAGGCGTGCATGAAGGTTTCCTCACGATGTTTTCCTTCACCGTAAGAGCGTCGGATAACGTACATATATTTTCGAAAATCCAAAAACACATTGGTACGTGTCGGGATTTGAACCTTAGCCCTCCTGGTAGGAAGGCGACAGTCCACACCATTGAGCCACCGACGCTCTATTACGCTCTGTATTACGCTACGCTCTAAATCTAGCACGTTTTTGTCTTATCTTTATAAAACATGGAATAGAGCTATAAGCCGACTTGTAATAATTCTCATGCGAATGCAGCATAACGTGAATGAGCATAAAAAAGTAAGTTTATTATGGTGCTCTCATTTAAAAGAAGTTGTGCCCACAGCTGTGCGACATATTTCATAGCTATGAGTGCTGCGACAGCAACTTGCGAAGTAAATTTGATCACAAGTTGCTTGTTCTTGCGTGGCCTAGTGTTGCAAAGGGTTGAATGCAAAACTGTGTGGTTACGTTTTTATCAAATAGTAAGAATACTAGACATAATTTTTGACAAAATGTAAATTTTTCGCTTTTGTAATGTCAGTGAAACTTCAAAAGAAACTGTGGGAGAACACTTTCTTTTGTAGTTTCACTGACATTATAGTGTCTTATGTGTTTCGATTGATACTTCAGACTCCTATGCATATTTTCATCTCTACAAAAGTAATGCGTTAAATTTCCCTTAACTAACCGGGTCAAAAAACCGTGTAACCAGCTGAATAACCGACTTCATGATACATGCGAGCAACTACTATTCAAAAATTATGAGTTGGAGGATAATAAAAATCAAGGTCGACTATTGAGAGGTTAGATCGCAATTTGGTTTTATAACTTGCCAGAGCCTTATTTGCTACTGCTCAGGATGCACCACGATTTCATGAGATTAATTTGGATTCTAAATGATACAATTACGCTGGAAATAAATGCATATTTATTATTTTGAAAAGACCTAACCGTTTAAAAACTCACTGATAAAAATAGTAGAATATAATCTATTGTTGGTCTTTAGATCAGTCTAAAAAGAAAAGTTGTTAAAGTTTGTTATCTTTCATAGTTCAAAAATCTAATAGTCCTTATTCAGTTTAGATACTTACTGAACCCTTAAGCAAACACTGGTTCGGACGGTAGTTTTCTACTGAGAAGAATCCAGCAAGAAAATCATTAGTCATTCCTTAAAAAAAAGCATTTTGTACAAAATAATATCATTTGTTATCGACTTAATTATAAATTGCAAATAATATTCACATTTTTTATCATATTAAGTTATTGGTTCCATTTTGGTTTACATCCCGAATCGAATGAATGGTTTTGTCAGTATGAAGACCAAAAAAATCGTAATATTCCGTTTTTTTTTAAATTTATTTAAGATAAATCAGGGCAATTAAAAGCATACATGAAATGCAATTATAATTTAAACAAAGTCAAACAGAAGTGATAATAAAAACTATAAAAAAATAAAGACAAGCAAAATATTTTAAAGTAACAATCTTAATATAACATAAAAGAACTGTTATTTAATATATTAGAAAATTGGAGGATTGATTTCTGCTGAACCTATTGTACTAAAATGGTTGGCGAATAGGTCCTTATTCATACACAAAGCTCGTATGAGCTGGTGTATGCCCAGCATAAATTATAGGTATCTAACAAATTCCACTAGACCGTAACCTTGTGGGTGTTATTAGAGTCCCTAAATATTTACCATGGTCTAAGGTTTTATTAATTTAGTTTACTTGCTAATCTTGTACGATCGTTAACTGAATGTTCTAACTTGTACGTCTAGACAGTGCCATTTGCGAATTATCTCAATTTTTTGCATAATTACTTTTCGAGTTCCTGTACTTTACCTATTAAAAGTTAGTAATAGCATCGAATTAAACGTATTTTAATATTCAATCAAAATACTTTAATTGCCATTCATTTAATATTTTTTTGTGGAATATTTATAGTAAGACCTAACCTCACGTGACTGCAAATGCTTTTCATTCCGAGATAACTTTTTATTCAAATTTGTTGAATTCCTGAATGTCTTTTTGCTACCATTTAATGATAGGTACCACTATATAATAAAATATACCTAATAATTGAATTGATTCTATTTAATGTAAAATAATTTAAAATTTTAGGTATTCAATGAAAAAATAGTTATTTGATGCCTTGTTTTTTTTATTAAGTGGAATTTCAATAGTTACCAAACTTACACTGTTGAATCCAGATGTCTGCCATTATTGAGTCTAAAATGGCAGTAGAAGCGTTTCATAATTATCTTGAACTGTTAAAATACATACTAATATAGCTGAAATCCTACTAAAAAAGGCACAACAAAAACGACAGTCTCAAAATTAGCTTGTCTCCCGCTTAATGGTCAGCGAATTTAGTCAAATTGGAAAATTAAGGAAAACTAACTGGCGTCGTTTAGATAAACAACTGGGGATTCCGGCGAATGGCTGCGACTATTTGCGAATGGAACTCGGGTAAGTGCTGTGCAGTGATCGTTACACTGTGGATGGCTTTGGTGTGGCGAGTCTTAGCTAAGCAGTGGGTATTATAGTGGTTTTGTATTTGTTTTCGTTTAAATATTCTGATTAACCAAAAATAAATTATTTTATACACCAAATTTAAAGTTATTCTGTGTTAGGTTTGAGAATATTTTTTGTGTCGACCGACTTCAAAAAAAGAGATACTCAATTCCACCGCATGTTTTTTTTATGTTTGTTCTCGGATATCTTTGTCATTTATGAAATTATTTTTACGATTCGTTTTTATTGTTGGAAAGAGGATACTTCAGTGGTGGTCCCTTTTTAAGGAAGTCAGGGTCTGATGATGGAGACCAGAGAAATGGAGGAAAGCTTTTTTATATTTGTTCACGGGTATCTCCGTCGTTTAAGAACGATTTCTATGATTTTTTTGTTCGAACGAAGATACTTCAGAGGTAGTTCCATGATAAGGAAGCCATGGTTTCATGAAGGGAGACCAGATAGTAATAAGATTTTAATGGTTGAATAATTCTTTTATAATTTTGATGTCGGTGTCAAGTTAACAAACTCACCACCTTTACAATTTAGGAAAGTAGGTAAAAAAAATCTATACAGAGATATTGATTTACTTGGCACCAATTTAAAAATTATAAAATAACTATAAATTTAACTATTTCTATTTACCTTGTTAGAAATATATTTATGACTATTTTAGATTTTTGGTTTGAAGTCGGTATTTTTTGTTATAACCGACTTCAGCCGGGCTTAATCGGCTTTTCTTTTTTTTGCGGATATCTGCATTTACTTTGATTGTTATTTTTGTTCGAAAGAGGATACTTCAGAGGTGGTTCTATAAGTTTGTTAAGGTTTTATGAATGGAAACCAGAAAAATCGAGGGAACACTTAAAATCCGCAGGCGACTCAGAACAACTACTTCTTCATTATAGTTCATTTATTCTAGTAATGATTTTTATCTGTTGGGAATGAAATGAATCTCGCACTTAATAAAGTTATTTAGGATTGAGCAGTAAACCGCAGACTAACAAGAATCCTAGATATTGTTACTGACGAATCTATTTCTTAACTAATTTCTAAGTTCAGAGAATTATCGAGATAGACATTCAGTAAGTTATATTCAGTTCATGGCCGTAAGTGGTTCTTCAAGCAGCTTTTGGTAATTTATAAAAACATTCAATTATTCATAGAAACATTCACAGTAACATCTAAACCATTACAAACAAATAATATGTCCATGTACATACATGTTTGTGCTGCCTGGATAACGAACCCGGAACTCTTGATCAAATAGGCGTAGTTACCATTATACTACAAAATAGTTAAAATGTTTGTCAATGTCCATAGGTATCCCACAGTATGCGTCACATATTCCGGACTTTCGGTCTCACCTAGCCTTCAACAACGACCTCTCGCAAGTTGTAGGTCCATTGGCTGGTTTCTTAGGGCCATTCAAACCATTCATTAGGTACGAATTATTATAAGCTATTTTGTAGACACTTAAGTCTAGAACACCTAGCCTGGGGTAGGTACTATACCCATATAACTTTCAGTAACGGTATCCTGGGGTACAAGTGCATCCTAACAATGTCGAATTTAAGACGAAAAGTCACACGTGCTATTCTATTATTATTACTATTGTAAAAATGAGTAATTATTATTGGTGCGCTGTACCTACATCAATGAAAAAATAATAATAAAATGACACCGGAAAAGTTATGAATTCAAGTGCCGATTGACATTAATATGAGAAGTACTTGGTTGAAACTAGCGAGACTACTTTTGTGAAGATCACTTTGACGTAAGTGTTACATTAAAAAATTTAGTAATATGTTGGATATTATGGTTTATACTAGTTTTAAGAAATGTATGGAGATAAATCTGTAAACGAGATTTGATGTTTATATCCGAATGGCGTCACAACATGGCGGTCAAAGTTTTGCGCTTAAAAATGCAGATTAAAAAATTGCAAATCTTTGGTGTGGATTTAAAAAATATTTTAATAATTTTATGAACTAAATCAAACATTTTCTGATTGCTTATTACGTAAGCTAACTAAATAGTACATTATATGATTTTTTCCTGAATGGAGTAAAATACCCTATTGTTTTGTTTACGTGACCAGTAAAAATATTTTTTTACACGTGCCTCATTGCATACGTGATTTGTAGTCCTTGGACCTCGGGTACAAAAAATACCTCCTAGATTTTGCATTACAAGATGTTGAAGAAGATTTTTGTTGTTGATTACTAGTATGTCACCAATATTTATTTGTAGGGACGTTAGCAAAGTTCAGTATTCAAATCAGTCGTTTTCTAGGTGGGGTTTTAAGATGCATATAAGATAACAATTCTTTATTGCACATAAGAAAAAAAAACAACATAACAAGTAACAACAAAAGACAAGTACAAAGTAGGTGGCCTTATTGCTAAACTAGCAATTTCTGCAACCTTTGGGTGTAGGAAAAATGTTTATAGGTATCTTATAATATCTAAACAGAATGTTTTCAATTAAACATGCTTATACTGGACAATTTGTTTATAAAGAGCAGCAGAATAATGTCACATCATCAATGATCTACACGAAATTAAAAATTTTATAGAGACAAATAGGCTCTAGCGGCGAGTTTAGTGCGACACGCTCCAAGAATGACAGAGCTGGTCGGACGTATCAACTCTTCCCTATGCATGATAGATTAACAGATTTTTCTTTATTAGATTTGTAGTACATGGAAGAAAGCCTGATGAACTTTTTACTTTCCCCTTGCCTAGCTTTGGAGACTTCTTCTCAAGAAGCAATGTACCTTCATCATGAAAAGCAAATATTGATACGTCATGTTGTTACGTTTTAGTGAAGTTCTTACTTCAGTATTTTTGTTTTTTTTCCGCGAAATAAACCATCGAACGGTACAAAATTTAGAGCCATCTATTTTTTTCTCCATTTGTACCAGAGTGTACGGTTTTGGGGTTCAGAAGTAAAACATTTCTATTGTATGTATATTCGACTTCTCAACTTCCAGAGACAATATTGAATTCGTCACTAACATAGTGTTAACTTGAATATTTTAGTACCGGCACTTTGAGTCACCTCGCGACTCTTCAAACATCTCCTATTCCTATTTGCCCTTTATATTAATGTCAATATTAACATAGACGAAGCACTTTCAAAGTCCTACTTGCAAGAATCGTACGTGCCACGTGCGTATATTTATTTAGTTTATGGTTAAGCACATACAAATTTAAGTTTGCAACAAGTTTTACTAAAACGAGAAAGTAAATTAGTACTATACAGTTGATTCCAATGTATTACCAGTAAACCTGTTGTCAAGTGATTCTGCCACGCAAATACACACGAGACTCTGAATCAAGAGAGATAAATTAATAAAAGAAGATCATCAGCTCATTAAAACGTCCCTACCGAGGGGCACTTCCCTACCTGTATAGGGTGATTAGGCCTTAGTCGTCCATACGGGCCCAGTGCGGGTTGGATGACTTCACGCACACACCTTTGAATGTCTTCGCAGGCGTGCGCAGGTTTCCCCAAGATGTTTTCCTTCACCCTAAGAGCGCCAGATAACGTATATATAATTTTGAAAATTCGAAAACACATAGGCGGGATTTAAACCTCAGCCCTCCCGGTAGGCGGGCGACAGTCCACACCACTGAGCTACCGACACTCAATCAGTTAATCAAGGATAAATGGACGTAAAACCCGTATTCACTGGGTTCCGTCAGAATATCGGCGCTATTGTGATGCTTTATTTACAGCGTCGCAATGGCTTAAGCTGAGACGGAACCCTTTGACCTTTTTTTTTGTGTGTTTATAGTTTTATATTAAAAAATAAGTGCGTAGTAATATGTGGTGTATATGTAATGTTTTTTCTCGACTGTGTATTTTTTATTGTAAAGGTCAATAAATTGTTTTTCTTTCTTTCTTTCTTTCTTTCAAAAAATGTTTTATTTTACGTAATATTATAGTATTTTGATATTATATGTGATAACTGTGAGGAATAAATATAACATTTCTTATTTTATATCAAAAAATAGAAACAGGAAACTTTCTAAGTTAAGAATTATTTTAAAAAAAATATAAGTATTGCCGTACTAAAACACAACAGCGTTTCTATTGGTCCCGTTATTTACATTTCAAATAATAGTGAGCATTTAGAGCCTTTCAAGTAGTGCCATTAGTATAATATAAAGGGCTATTAGGGTAATTTTAGCGATATTTAAAAGTTTATGAATTTGTGTCATGCGATATTTCTTTGACGGTATTATTACCTTAAAATCATAGTAGAAATGACTTTTTAGTCCGCTTGATTTGCGTGTATACTAACTGCGCTATGATCCTGAAATAATAGTAGTATATATAAACGGTCACATTACGTGTCTGTTTTTATTGGATCATTTTATGAAAGTTGTAGTGATTTACTCAACGGTGTGGACTGTTGCCCTCTTAACGGGAGGACTGAGGTGCAAATCCCACCACGTAGGTACCAATGTGATTTAAAATTATATGTAGATATGTAGACGCTCTTACGGTGAAAGAAAACATTGTGAGGAAACATGCGCACACCTGCGAAGAAATTCAAAGGTTGTGCGTGAAGTCGGCCAATCCTCACTGGGCCTGCGTGGACGACCAAGGCTTAAACACCCGCGTACGGGTAGGCTCGTGCTCCTCGGTGTGGACGTTTAATGAGCTGATGATGATGATAAAGATATATTATAATATTATATCATATTAAATAATAATCTGATGATGGCTCCTCGATGTATTTTTTTTGCAAAAAGCTAACTATACCGATTGATTTATAATTGTAAGATTTCCAGACACATTTGTTTTTTTTTGTCTGTTGAATGTTACCGTTTATACTTACTTTTTAATTTAAGGAAATTTATATTTTAGGGGTCTACAGGAAATACTTTTGACTTTAGTAAAACTGGCTCCCAAAGTTAAAAAAATATAATTCATTTCATTACGGAAATTTGATCCTAACTTTTTTAAATTTTTAACTGCATCAATAAATATGCAAAAAAAGGTAAGCAACCACCCAAAACTGAAGACCTCATAAATGACCGAGTACTCGTACCTGATTGAATATACCTAAGTCATTCATTTAATTTATTCCCTAGGACTTGTGTTCTGATGGTCCAGAAGACTATTGTTAATATCATGAAACACGTGTAGTCATGTTGAGCTAGTATTATAAATTAACGATTAAATATAGGTATCAGTTACTAAAACTGCATTACTGCACGACCCATTTAGTGTTTCTTTTGAGACGTCGGCTGCAACAGCAAGGATTTCGGGTTCGATCCCCGGGCAGTACAAACATTTGTGTAAAGTTTCTAAAGCTATGTAGTTAGCAGGCCTACACAATAGCTTCGTAGAGCAAGTACCTCACGTGTGCTTATGTCCGTGCAGTTTCAAAGATATTTTATTTATTATATGAAGAACTTTGTTTTGATGAACGTATTTTACTAAATTACAATATTTTACTAATTCTTACGGTGACTGTTCACTAGATATTTTCCTTTAGGTACTCTTACACCCCATGACGGTCTCTGCGGTTCTCGGGGCCTCCTCGGCATTATAATTAAGATTCTAGCTATCATCGATATAATGTTTTATGATATAGCAAACCTTTGCAGCGCAAAACAAAAAGGAGGGGCTTATATGATTATATTACGTATATAATGAGCCGCTTGTTGACCTTTAATACGATAGTCATAGTACATTTGTGGCCACTTTGGTTGTTTTAATTATCAACAATTTTAATGCACCATCAGCTGCATCAATCCTAAGCTCAACACAAACTATAGGTGGTAGACTCGATACTGAGTCGTCTAGGTAGGTACCACCGCAGTGCTAAATATCATCAGTATGTATGTATTTTTATGAGAACGTATTTGTTTACATATCTTATTTTATTTATTTATGTTAGCATATTTATTAGATTTGTGTATTTATTTAAGTTTTTTGTTCTTTTTATTTTATTTTTAGTTTATGTATTAATATTGACATATCATATATTATTTGTTTTCCTATTTTTCTTGCCCACTACCTTACTTATTTTTCGTCTTCTTTATCCTAAGGTTGCCTGGAAGAGATCGCTTGTAGCGATAAGGCCGCCTTTGCCCACTGTATTGGTTTTTATGGTTTTGTTTGTATTTAATTTATTGTGAGCAATAAAGAGTCTATCTATCTATCATCCCTTGAAACAGGAGTGTTAGTGTTGTGTTGTGCACTTTTGTGTTTCGGGGTGATGGCACTATAGCTAGTGAAATTACCGGGTATAAGAGACCTCTCTCGATCGATCTGTTGTCTCGGGTGTAGGGCGCGGTGCGGCATTGATGGAGGATAATAACTGTCTATCAGTTGTTGGTCTCTTTAAATGCCGCTCTGTCTTGGTCTGGCGTATCACTTACCATCAGGTGAGCGTCCAGATCGTCCTGTACACTTATAACATAAAAAAAATAATACAGAATACGAAAACATGGATATAGGGGAATATAGCAACAACATCAAATGGACTACTGAAAGCTTTAGTAATCCTAAAAGTATAAATCTCTCTTCAACCTATCGCAGTACAGTATAGATCTCCCCTATTTTGCGCCAGATATCCCGGTCCTCCGCTTTTCTCATCCAGGCTCCACCAGGCCGGAGGGCGTCCTACGCTACGCTTGCCAAGACGCGGTCTCCACTACAGAACTCGTCTGCTCCAACGGCCATAGTACCATTAAATATATAATATAATACTACTAGTAGTTCTGCGACATACGTGACCAGCTCACTGCCATTTCAACTTGCTGATCCGGCGGGCATCAATGATGAATAAGGCGAACATTTTTAAGCCACAAATAGAGGTCCTCAGCTATATTATTCTGACGTAAATAAATTCAAACGAGGTTCGCTTATTATAACCATCATTTAACGCTTAAGCTCTTCAATATTTACAAAAGGATCCTAATAGGAAACATCTTAATGTTGAATCATAAATTTCGTTGCCACTCTGAAAGAGACGTAATAATGTTGTTGTTTCAAATTGCTGCAAACTTGCAAGAATAATAAGTAGCCCTGATTGTAGTCCAATTTAATAACCTACCCTTTACGTCGTTGGTTAATTACGCATCTTGTTGAGTTATGAACATCAAAGATTGCGTATGCCATCAAAATTAATGAAAGCATACTTCCGAAATAATATTCCATGGACAGGGATTTTTTAATTCTCGTCATATGGTTATAATTTGAGAAATACTCTCGGTATCTATATTGTGAAAATAGTCTGTAATTAAAGGTACTTATTACAATTGAAACTGTGTGACATATTTTGTTAAAATAGTAAATATTAAGTAACACTTCAAAATACTCGTATCTTTTTATTTCTTACCTGATATCATACCGAACTTTGCGGCTCGGCGTATTTAGTTTAGTATAAGGGAAACAATGCATAAATAAGGAAGACGCTTCAGAATCAATTTATATACAAAGACATACTCGTAGCGCATCTTTGCTAAAAGGGCATGAGTATCAATACCCGTATCGTAAGCAAGTATGCATTTCAGTATATTGTCCTGGAGTGAGCTTAAAAATATCTTACCTAGCGAGGTGCTTCGTTCGTTCTAGATCCGGCTTTTGATATATCGGCGAATATTTTAAAGAATACCGTTAAGCATTTTCGCAACGTGATAGTTCACATGTTACGTAAAATCACGAGCAAAACAAGTATTTGGTTGAAAGTATTCTAATATAAGATACCTTTTTAGGTAATGAAAATCAATATTGGGGGATACATTTCACGTTTTTGACAGTCATATTATAGATGTACGTAACCACGGATATTTGCTCGTTCATTCATGGAACTAATTGAAATGAAATTCATAATTTCTACACAAACGTGATTTATCTGACCTCTGTTTATCTAGCTTGCATTCCGAGTTTAGTTTTAAAAGCAACTTTTGATAGGTTGCAAGAGCTTTTGTTTGTTTTCCTGATGCTTCACAGATAATGAAGATTGTTCTAGGCCCTACAAGAAGGGAGACAGCTTAACTCTGTCACCTATTAATTAGAGAACATTTATAAATATTTCTTGTTTGTGATTAGTGTTCCTAATTACATAAATAAACAAATAGATCTATACATATTATGCTAGTATAAGCGTAGCAATAGTAATAGTTCTGATGTCTGGTAGAGGATCTTTTTCGGACCGTAATATTTTCTAGGCACATTTATAAGAATGTTTTCCACCTTCACAACCTGCGGGGGATTTCTTTTGTTTTATTCATAGCTTATTTATGACTACAGTCAGGCATATATGAGTTTCAACAAGTTGAGTCCAAATAACGAATCGGATCACTTAGGATTGTTTAAGAAAAATATATAATAATAATAATATAATTGTAATTTAATTTAATTGATGTTATATTAAAACTGTGACCAAATAGAATTATTTGTATTACTGACGAGTTCAGTCAAAAAATTAAAATTACTTAATAAATAAGCCTTGTTCGTTTCAGTCATAGTACTAAGATGTATTTTTTAAATTCATCTTTGTACTCCTCCTTGTAGATTCAACAATTATATAAATGCGCCTTCATTAGGTAAGGGATTCAAGCTTCATATAATGTCATGTGTCGGTGGTTCAATGATATGGACTGTTGACTTTTAATCGGGAGAGCGCAGGATCAAAACCTGCCACGTACTAATGTGATTTCAAGTTTTCGAAATTATATGTACGTTATGCGGCGCTCTTACGGTGAAAGAAAACATCGTGAGGAAACCTGCGTTCGCCTGCAAACAGATTCAAAGGCTGTGCGTGAAGTTGATCAATCCTCACAAGGCCCGTGTGGAGGATTAAGACCAATACACTCTTTACGTGTAGGCTCATGCCCCTCGGACGTTTAATGAGCTGATAATGATAAAACTTTTCTTACAGTACACCTCTTTGATATAATTCAAATTCTTCTCATACGTAACCATATTCTTCTACTACATCTTTATGAGATTCACTGGTTGTGTGAAATGTAATAGAACCAGTAAAACCAGTATAAAAGACACACTTGGAACCAAATTAACAAAAATGCATACATTAAAAGAAAAAATATTGAGTAGCGATCGACGAATATTTGCATAAACTTAGCCACTCAACAAATTGAAAATAGCTTCAGTTAACTCAACTAACTAACAAACCATAGTCGAATTTGTTCCAAATTAGCCTATGTAAATCAGATGGATTAACATTTCTATTGAATAAAGTTATTCAGTACTGTTACAGTTCATTGCAGTCGAACACTGTATGGATACAAAGCTGGCGGTCATAATGAATCGCATGATATATTTGATTGTATTGTTTTTATAACAGATTCCACAAGTATACAAGTAACACATTTAAAGTCTACTACAAAATAAAGAAATAAGAATACTGGGCTATTGGATTGGATGCCTATCTGGGCTATGGTAAAACTTCTGGGGTCATTACAATAGTCAAGCCACATCTTACGCAGTTTTTGTCAGCACTGCCCTCAACTGAAACCCAAGGAAGCAACTACAAGTTACAGTGCTTTCTTCTCGGAACACATATAAAAATTATATTTTTATTTCACCGGACGAGAATTGTAGCAACCACTAAATAACCTCGTTAACTAATATAACGTAATAATCTTATAAATTGAGTAGGCACTCATGTCCGAAAATAATAATTACTAATCTGAAATTTTCAAATTCATTAACTACTACCATTCTGCAACTATAAAGTGTTTATATTGATCTTTTAAACGCTCTTCAGTCGCTGATAGTAGTAAAATGATAAATGTATAAACGCATGAATAATAATTAATTTGACACAAAGAAGAAATAAATAATAAGTATTCGAACGCACAGATTACCAAAGAACTGTGATCGTTAGTTTTGACGCAACCAAGTGCTCGAACACCAGAGAAAATTAGATTAAATTATAGTCTTTTTATATGTATGATTCAACTAATTAATATAACTTCGACTTCACGAATCTTCTGGCTTTATAAAGTAAAGTAGTCGGTAGCGTTGAGTTCACGAGAAATGCCGAGTGGTTCTCTAAGTGAAAACAAATGCTGGTGCGCCACCCGCCGAGCGAAAGCAGGCAATTTATTCAAATCAAACAAAATAAGCACTTCACCCTGACTTTGAAGACTTCTACAATGAACAATTTGTAGAGGAAAATTTTCATTTTGTCCACCATTATTGTATCAAATTTGCTCCTTTGAATCGTTTTGAAACATGAAGTGCAATGAAGCGGTTTTATTTTGATAAAGATTTTGTATCAGAAAGTACATTTAAAGCATTATAATGATTTCACTGATAAACACTGATTTTGCCACACGAACTTTGATAGCTAATTTTGTTTTATCAATGTACCCTCAACATTAAATCACAGTTGTCATCTGTCAGTTAAAGCGGTAAATTAAAAGCTCTGCGCTCACAAGTAAATCGTCGTAAAAGTATTTGTAGTTGAATTTGAATATTTTTTGTGATTTATTGATCCTGTGAACATGTCGAGGATGTGTAATAATGATCCTAACTCTTTTTGTTATGTCTGCGGAGAACTTAAATTCAAAAAACAATGACGAAATTTTACGAATCTTGTGCTGGAGTGTTATCACCAATGTTTTGGTTTTTCTGTCGCCCATCAAGACAAATTCTGGGCCCCTCATGTCTGTTGCATAACGTGTGTGAAACATTTAACCGACTGGAAGAAAGGTGCACGAGCTATGCCGTTTACTGTACCCATGAACTGAACAGCGAGATCACGTTCCGGATTGCTATATATTTGTCTCACTGACGTAAAAGGTAAAAATTACAAGAAAAAAAAACACAGTTATCTACCCTAACGTATCTTCTGCTCGAAAGACCAGTCTCTCATTGTAAAAAAATGGCAGAACTAATACCAGTTGCAACAACGTCAATTGAGAACGACCATTCACAACCGTCTACTTCAAGTCTTAGTGTTGAGTCATCATCCTGACTTTGAGTTTGAAGGAATTGAAAAGGAGACACATTTGATAACCCAAGGAGACCTAAATGATTTGGTTAGGGATTTAAATTTGTCAAAAAAGCAGTCGGAACTATTAGGATCTCGTCTAAAAGAATGGAATTTGCTACATCATAATACAAAAGTTAGCTATTTTAGAAACCGTGATCAACACTTCAGAACGTTTTTTTCTCAGGATGGAGATTTGGTGTTTTGCAATAACATAAATGAGATTATGAAAATGTTGGACATAGATTTTGAACTCTCTCAGTGGCGTTTATTCATTGATTCTTGGAAATATGCTTCCGTCTGTACCTGTGGCCCATGCTTTAAATATGAAAGAAACCTATCAAAATATGAAACTTTTACTTGAAAAAATAAATAACAGTACATATTCCTTCAAAATCTGCGGTGATCTTAAAGTTGTTGCACTTGGACTTCAGCTGGGTTATTCAAAGTTTTGCTGTTTTTTATGTGAATGGGATAGACGAGACAGAACTAATCACTATATAAAAAAAAACATGGCCTACGCGTGTATCGTTAGTTCCTGGCCAAAAAAATGTAAAGTATTTACCCCTGGTAGAGCCAAATGATATGCTTTTACCACCATTGCATATCAAATTAGGATTAATAATTTTTTTTGTGAAGGGAACGGATCCCAGTGGGAGTGGATTTTTGTACCTATAAGAAAATTCCCTACAATAAGTGATGCAAAAATAAAAGAGGCTATTTTTGTTGGCTCTCAAATCAGGGAGTTAATAAAAGATTCAACATTTGAAGAAAAATTAAGCGGTTTAGAAAAATGTGCATGGAACGCATTTAAAAATGTTGTTGCAAATTTTTTGGGCAACCACAAGAGTGACAGCTACAGAGAGTTGGTTAGCGAGCTCTTATTGTCATATCAAGCATTGGGTTGCAACATGTCACTGAAGATCCATTTTTTAGAATCGCACCTGGATTTTTATCCTGACAATTTAGGGGCTGTCAGTGACGAGCACGGCAAGAGGTTCCACCAGGACATTTCTAGTATGGAAAAGCGGTACTACAGCAAATGGAGCCCAAATAAGTTAGCGGATTACTGCTGGACAATTAAAGGGGACCAACCAGAAGCTAAACATTCAAGAAAATCAATTATTAAGTAATTTATAAAAAATAAACGTTTGATGTACGAGATCTGTATTTTTTCTTAATATTTTAAATTACTCAATAGAATAAAATCCTTGGCTAGCAAATTTTGTTTAACTGTTTATTTTTTCTTACAATCACCAATTAAAGTAAAAAATATCAAAAAAGTCCGTGTGGCACGAAAAAGTTTGAATTTTGTTGACCAGTGTTTTGGCTGTATTTCGTTAGTGTTAGTGTTGTTTTTAGGACGGTCTGGACGCTCACCTGATGGTAAGTCATCATCATCATCAGCTCATCACCAATAGTCCCCACCGAGGGGCACGAGCCTACCCGTATAGGGTGTCTAGGCCTTAGTTGTCCACGGGGGCCTAGTGCGGATTGGCCGACTTCACGAACAACCTTTGAGTCTCTTCGCAGGCATCCGCAGGTTTCCCCACGATGTTTTCCTTCACCGTAAGAGCGTCGGATAACCGTACACATAATTTCGAAAATTCGAACTCACATTGGTACGTGGCGGGACTTGAACTTGAGCCCTTCCGGTAGGAAGGCAGCAGTTCATACCATTGAACCACCAACGCTCTAAGTAAGTGATACGACCGATCATGATAAGACCAACAACTGATAAACAGTTATTATTTCCCATCAATGCCACACTGCGAAAACTTATACCCGGTAATATCGGCACCGCGGTGGTACCTACCTAGACGACTTAGAGTTACACATGCGTTTATCCCACACTCTAACGGTGATGACAAACATCGTGAGGAGACCAGCGAAGAGACTCATAGATTGTGCGTGAAATGGGCTAATCTGCACTGGGCCTGCGTGCGGATACACGGGTAGGCACGTGCCCCTCGGTGGGGACGTATATAAATGAGGTGATAATGATGATCCTGGGTTACCTTACAAAATGTTACTGGAAATTAGTATTTCCAGTATCATTATGTAAGATAACCCATAACTATAGTTATTACACTTCTTCTTTCCGAGTCGATATGAATTTGTAAACTAAATATAATAATGCGACCAACATTAGGCTACATCGATCGCCCTTCCATTTGCCATCCAAAGGTTACATAAAACCACACGAAGATGGATATTTTGGGCAAGACATTAAGACGTTCATTGTTTGAAGCGACATCTACAGTTTTCCATACCGCCCAGGGGTGATCAACGCCCGGGCTAGTTCTTCACCCAAAATAATTTATTCCACCACCTTAGTCTGGTCCTGGATGTGAGAAAGCGTGGAGACGTGGCGCATAAGACTATCTTCCATACAAAGGATACCTAAGGTCCACCATCTGTTTACATTTTCGACAGGGGAAAAACCTTACGTCTACTTTAGGAGAAGCAATGGTAGGCGGATGACAATGGTGTAGGTGGAAGAGAACTCGTTACGATTTTGCATGCAGCATTAAGGGCAATACCAACTTTTTAGGCATGGACTGAACTAGCCTAGACTAGACAGGCATACCTTACCGCAGAAAAAAATAGTTCCAAGAAAATAAGGCCGAGCTCCCCAATGCGTAGCGGTAAGACGACGCAAGACGTTATTACGGGAACACACCTTGGGTCCTCAATATACCAGTATATATATAGGCTATTTTGAATAATCTTCACGCTTTTCCTATATGTCCTCTTTTTTATAAAACACCCTTTGCATTATACGCGAAAGATATAAATATTTTATATTTAGATAATATATATATATATATATATATTATATATATATATATTATATATATATATATATATATATATTATATATATATATATATATATATATATATATATATATACTTATATTTTTTATTTTTGTCTACAGATGGTTCTTTTATTTTGGGATCCTAGCCAAGATTTTTATTATTTACGGCTTACATGAAACAAAACCGCCTCTATGGTCTACCATGAGTTGAAAACGTTCAGAAAATGTGTGTTTTTCTATATACGATTCTATCATATATTTTACAAAGCATGTCCGATAAAAACCTTTTCCTTAATATAACGTTGAACAAACAAGCTACTGTTTCACCACATACTCGTAGTAAGTGGTCGTAGTCGCCTTTGAACATTTTCACTACACGGGGAATTTCCAATATGTAGCTAGTTTCGTTTTGTGCAGTGGAAAACCGCAACGGGGAACTCGTTCTGTATCCGTAATGATCACACATCAGAGACGTTTTCGTGAAAACTGCCCCGTCACAGATAGAATAGGTTTCATTAAGGGTACGTGTGAGCGGAATTACTTTTTACTAATAATATAAGATCGTCGTAATAATATAATATAAGAGCGTCGGTGGCTATTGACACCATTCGGACTGTTGCCTTCCGATCGGGAGAGCGCAAGTACAAATCCCGTCACGTGATTTCGAATTTTCGAAATTATATGTACATTATCTGACGCTCTTACAGCGCAAAAACACACCATGAGGAAACCTGCTTGAAGCCCTAAACGAGTAGGCTCGTGCTCTTCGATGAGGACGTTTAATGACATGATGATGATGATTAATAATTTAAGTTAAGAAGTTTGCGATCAACCAAAAAATTTCATTAACATGGTTTCCAAGTATTTGGTTAGTCTGAAAATCTTCGACTATTTATTCACTATAAGGTGTCGTCAACTCCCACATCTTTCAATACCTAAAACAAATCAATTTCATCCTAATAAAGGTCACAGTAAAATGTTATTACATAGAAAGATTTCAGTTTTAAAAAAGTATGTTTCCGTCACATTGTTCAGATGCTCATAGCCAGTCCATTACTGAGCAGTCTGTTTGCTTACGAAATTTCTTTAGCTTTTTGAAATCACGAATCTAGAACCCTTTGTTTTAAATAATTCAATTAACGACATTGCTTGTCAATGTAAAGTCTTAGTATAATTTATTTTTTTTAAACATGGGTTTACATTATATTTTATACAGGAACTTATTCTTTACATAATTGAATTTAGTTTAGTATAAGTAATTGAGCGTTGGTGGCTCAATGGTGTGGACTGTCGCCTTCCTACCAGGAGGGCTGAGGTTCAAATCCCGACACGTACCAATGTGATTTCGAATTTTCGAAATTAAATATACGTTTATCCGACGCTCTTCGGTGAAGGAAAAACATCGTAAGGAAACCTGCGCACGCCTGCGAGAGGAAAATATGTACGTTATCCGACGCTCTTAAGGTGAAGGTAAACATCGTGAGGAAACCTTCATGCATGCCTGCGAAGAGATTCGAAGGCTGTGTGTGGTCGTCCAATCCGCACTGGGCCCGCGTGGACGATTAAGGCCTAATCACCCTATACGGGTAGGCTCGTGCCCCTCGGTGGGGACGTTTAGTGAGCTGATGATGAAGTATTATTACTTTTATATTATTTGTAAGTTTTACTTTTGTTTTCTTACATAATATTTTGTACATATCGCACCTTTCATAGTATAGGGGCACATCTCAAAAATTTGCGTTTTTGAGTTTTACTTATGTACGGGCCCAAAATCAACGCATTTAATTCATAATCATAACTAACGGACACACTCTTATAATATTCTATTATTTTGCAATAAATATTTTCATTTATTTATGACTGATTTTGTGAGAACGGAAGGGCTCAACAACGTTCAATCGCGTTTTCCCAAAAATCATGTTTTTCGAATTGTGCCCCTATAATATGAAAGCTGCGATATAAACATATTTTAAACATCTTTGTCTATTTTGTGTAGAATAAAATATTTTTCCAGCTACCAGCTACCCATTCTGAGAGAAAAGAATTGCCTGTAAGAGATCGGTACTAATTTTTCATATTTTCACACTAATTATCATTTTATTTTCCATTCTATATTCCTAGGAAAACTTTTTCACTCAAATAAAGCATGTCTACTTCATTGGAATCGAAGAGTTTCTTTTTCCATCCTATCTGCTAGATATACGAGTAGGTATCCCTTATATGGAGCCAGATATTGTAGTGTGTATAGCCAACTCCTCACACATAGACATAGGTTAGTATATAAGCGTAGTTGTAAGTTATTTGAATGACTAAATATACCAGAGCACACTTAATACGTGTTTAATTTAAGCCTCCATTGCATGGCGACCCTGCCAGTGCTGCCTTAAGGCAGTACTGAGCATTGGAACATGTAGTTTGAATTATTTGCCTGCCGGGCCCTAAAGACTGCTGAAGAGTAAAAGCGGGAACTCGGAGAAATGACTCTGCTGAATCTGCGACTCCGAGAGAGCTGGTTGCCGGGTGAAAATCGTGATGGATGCTTGGAATTGCTGGCCGCCGGGAGTGATGGTGTCTGAGGTTTGGACAGAGCAGCCGGGAGCCAGGTTTTCATACACTAATGCAGCCGGCGCATAAGTGAGTGTTGTTTGTTTTTTTGAAGAAGACTCGAAAACAATGACGTAGAGTGGTGAAGTGATTTTTTTATTATGTTTTAATTTTTATTATTGGTTTCTTTTTTTGGGATTAAGATGAGGGATAAGATATCTCGTATAAGTTAAAATAATTGAGGCCTTATTATATAACTTTAACGTACCTTACTAACTAAAGGTAATGTATTTTGTTAATTGTAAGATTATAGGTACGTTGTAAGGTTCAATTAGGTAAGCGACAGGTCGATAAAATGTGAATTAACTATGGTAACAATATTTTAGTACATAGGTTTTTTTTTGTAATTTAAAATCTGGCTGGTAGTGATGATTTATATTTTTTCAAAATGTGGTGATTAAATTCAAAATTGGTACGAATTTTTGATAGTTTGTGATACATGTGTTTTCCATGTAACAGCTTTCGTTTTATCAGCTTTAGTATTTTTGAAGTGTTTGAGTCTAAATTTTAAGCTAAATCATTAATATTTCACCTCGAAATAAACAAACTCAATGTGTTTCGGGGCCGTAACTTAATTTCGAGATACATTATAAAATATTTTATACTTAATTACTTGCATTGCCTAGTAGCAGCGTATCACTCATACATGTTTATACTACATCAGCGAAACGTTACCAACCGCCCCGCCAAGCGCCAAGCGTCCCGGTCCTTCGCTTTCCTCATCCGCCTTCACTAAGCAAGTTAACACAAGTGACCATTCCACGGCCAATTCAGCTTTCCCATCCTTCGGGCTATGTCGGCAACTTTAGTTCTCGTACGGATTTAATTATTTCTGATCTTATCTTAAAGAGTATATGAACCGATGTTTAGTTTCCTAACTACCTTGAACGAAAAGTCCCAAACAAAATGTATTTTCTTCTTGCAAGAGGTTGAAGGACAGATAAAAAATACACACAACTTTTTGTTAATGAGATGCTGTTATTTCCACATGAATCAAATTCAATGTATACTTAAAGCTTGTTCTATATCCAATAAGCAGTTATATAACTATACGGTTGTTGAAATCTTTAAACAAAAATTCCTTGAAAATCAACTTAAACATCAAGTACGTAGATTTTATTATCCAAGTATCATAATACGAGTATTATGAAAATCTCCGTAGACGATTCCATTTTTAAAACAACGGCGGTGTAGTCTTGCGATTCATTTCTATTCATGCGTCATTACCAACAACTGCTGTTTGCCCTACAGCATTTGTGGTTACAAGTCATACTATTATGGAATTATTCATAATAATATGTTAAAATAATGTTGTTAGACGGTTCCAAAGTCTTTGGATAGTCATGGGCAATATTCTCTTAATAATATAGGCAATAGGCTTTTTCAGTATTCTGGGAGTCGAAGGGCACAGGTGCTACCTCTACCTTGTATGTATACCCGAAAGATCAGTATTTTTGTAAAGCAAAATCCAAACTATTTTAAGGCCAACGCGGAATATTTGGAAAGGCACACGAGACATAAACTGTATTATGAATGTAATCTGCCCAATTAATTAAAAAGTATGCCTCTCAATTGATTTAAGCGCACATTTAATAAATGGCTGCTTAGTAAATGTTTTTTAGAGTAGTTTAGAGCGTATTGGTGTGGACTGTTGCCTTCTTATGTGGAATGCGCAGGTCAAATCCTGCCAGGTACTAACGTGTTTACGATTTTTCGAAATTATATGTACAAAAGCATCGTGAGAAAACCTGCGCACGCCTGCTTAGTGATTCAAAGGTTGTGCGGGAAGTCGGCCAATCCACACTGGGCCATTCACCCTTTACGGGTGGACAATGGCCCCTCTGTGTAGTATAGTAAATGTGTTAACTTACTTATAAATATTGTAATGTAAATTGACTTCGTATTTTTCTATATATACATGTTAAGTATAAAAATTATTATATTTCATCTATAATAACGAATTTAATTTGCACTTGTATTGTATTTGCACGCCGGTAAAATCTCCGGTACATGAAATTTATACTAATGTAGTTATATACTTGTGCCACAAACACATTCTGTTTGCAAAGTAATACTATATTTGATTTAATTTCAGTATGTTGTTAGTCTTTTAAATAATAGAGAAGATAACTAGTAACTACTTTATTTGGCATGCGAATTTATGCCCGTAGTGCATTATTTTCAATAGTCATTTTATAAAAAGTAAAAATCCTTGATTTTATGAATGAGCATACTAAATGCTTTGCGTTCTTCGTCTGAATAACGACTCGGAAGCAGCGAACTAACTGCGTATCCGCCATTTAACACTTTAGTAGTTCCGCGCAAACATACATACATTATGAATTTATTCGTTATTACCTACCATAATATATTACCTACTTTGGGTGTGGTATAAGTGAAAATTATACTTGTAGCGAATAGTTCACTAAACCTCACTTCATACATTCTAATGAAGGATGAAATGATTACCCAAGTTGGTAATTATTGTTATATTTTAATGGAAGGGCACTCACTCACCGGACCATAATTCTAATTTTAATTTTAAAATTCGCCCATTTTATCAATATTGAATTTCAATAGTTATAATCCTATGTGAACCGTCAAACTATCATGAAATAAGTAGTAGAATGCTTTGTTTGAATGAATGTAGAATTTAAAATGATAATTAGTCCTTCACATTGTTGACGTTCATTTAACAGTTAAAATAATGGTTTATAAAACTGACGAGCCTGAAAGATTGAAGAATTATTTTTTAAGTCACAAAAAAGATTGAACGGCCGCATTTTAAAATTAGTGGAATTAGGGCCCTGATAGTTAATTTCCTTGCAACCATGGCAGTTGCAACGCATTTGAATATCAATGTAAGTTGAACGTAAACTACATGGTGAAATCTAGATCATTAGCGTTTTTAAAAAATAAGAACCTACTTACTACTACGTTACTCAAAATACATATCCAAAAAATTAGGCTAATCAGAATTAATCAAATAGTTTAAACCCCTTTAAAAATAATGTGAAGCACTTAAAGATTGATAAATAACATAAAAATAATTAAAAACAGGAACTAGGCGCAGTGTAGCTGAGGGCGGCGCCGGCGCGGTGGGGCGGGCCGCGCGTTCGGGCTTGATATCGCATTTCTCAATGCAATGCGATAACTTATTTATTTACACTTTTTTTTGCAAAACTTTTGGCATAAGTCTTCTTGTATATGGTATAAAATTCTCATACAAACATTCCATGAGTACAATAATAGGCCCTATGGATGCCAATTATACAAACTTCACACTCTATATCGTTTAAGGTACTATATTAGTGTTTCTATATTTTACAAATATATCAGAAATAATTAATAATAATAAATAATAAAATCATTCATTTTCTCAACACTTACATTATTCAATTAATGACACAATATTAGACAGTGATTATTTACCATTAATGTTAGTGGGAGACTGAAGTCTAAGTTAGGCAGTTATCCCACCTATCTTTTAGAACTCTAGGCCTCTCACCCAACGGCCGTGCGCTTAACAACATTATATAATATTGACAGCTAAAATAATAAGTATAGTTTAGCTAACAATATTATACAATATGTAAAAAGTACCTAGTTCAGGTACTTTTTAATCATTTCAGGAAACTCAGTGTCGAAGTGTGCAAATAAATACAAGACCGTTTAAAAATTAAACTCTTCCCTGAGTTACCCACGCCAAGAGTTAGACTAGAACATCTTTTATTTGACAAAGTGTATACCAAAACAAAAAAATTAACACATAAAAGCCCTCGTATATTTGCAAAGATATCTCAATCTCACTTATTTTTTACAAGAATGATTTTGTGTAATCGTGCTTTTAGTTTAACTATGCGAACATTTTATTACAATATTTTAGCTTTGTTCGTACGTTCGCTGAAGAGCGAGACAGATTACTTAGTTTCTGAGTACCGTAACCTTGGTGTAGTAGCCGACGTCTTAAATATTACACCAAACGGGTCGTCGAAATTATGGTATATACTAACTGTGGTAACTGTCAAAGTGTTTACCACAAGTCTTATTCTTTTTACCACAAGTCAGATTGTCTGTTTCAAATTCACCTAGATAACAAAATTTAAACAAAATCCTTAATTTTTTCTCATTGCAAATCGCTCACCGCTTAAACCAAACACCATAACACGTGCTTGACGGCCCTTGAACGTAAGGTGGGTCGGTAACAATGATGGATGAGCACAGACGTTGCCCCCATTCATCCGAGGCTTGTATCGGTCTATCGTTATCGTATACATCGCTATCGCCTATTTATTAGGAATTCCTAATTGAACTGTGGCCGTTTCACGTTAATAAAACTATTTTATTGTCGTGTAGTGACGATTGTGTTATACGTACGAGCTTAATTACATTGCAGTTCTAGATATCGTCCCTTGAAACAGGAGTGTTATGCACTTTTGTGTTTCGGAATGAGGTCTCCTTATTATTAAACTAAACATTTAGCTTGTTATATGGGTACTAAACAAGGATACTTATATAAACTTTATTTTATCCATATAACATAATATTTGTATAAACACATTCATTTGTTTTCACTCATTCTGTCATTTCTTCAATATCATAATCGCTACTTCACTTGAATCACATTCAAAAGTCTTCAAGTATTTTTATTTTTCCAACCCTACCTATACCAATATCCTATTTACTTATTTTCTTACTAGATACTGTAGAAAAGCCTGTTGAGGGATTGTTCACGTGCAGTTGTACAGCAGATACAGTCTAAGTTTTCCGTAAAAACCGCCTCTATGTTAAGTTTAGGAGGAATTTAGTTCGATGTCAGTAAAGAGAAGTCACGGCGTTGTACGATGATGGAGGCTGAATGAGAAAATCTGGGTTTTGGAAGCACAGAAAATACCTTACGCCTGCTGAAAAAAATAGGTACAAGGTACTGTTTTACGAATAAAATTAAAGTTAAGTAATACTAAAAATAACGAGAAGAATGAAACAGTTTAAAACTTATATTGAGCGTTTACCGCTTGCTCCATTTATAACCTTGTTTGAAAGTTTAACTTTTATGCGAAATATTTTTATACGTACGTAGTTTCATCGCGTAAGCCACTTGACGTAAGAGCCACTGGACTGGAGCCGAACGCTTTTATAGTGCCTAAAACGATGCCCCTATATTAGTGAAATTTATATTATGCTGTAACCTAAAACTAAAGCTCAAAATATATAGTTAATCATTACATAGCTGACTTAAGCAGATAAATAAATAATTTTCCCCTTTGTTTAATTATAAGACCTGAAAAATTAAGATTTAATATTACAGGAGCTTCATTGATGGTGCGATTTATTGTTTACTGTTCTAAATTTTAGTTGTTTTAGGATATTTCAGTGTTAGGTGTACATGATCAATTTTATATCTTCTACATTAATTAAGAAAAAGAATAAAATTGTTGAAAAATTATATAAATATAATTTAATTCAATATGATGATATCCTGTAACTTCAAAAAAAAATTAACCCTAAATTTGTAATGAAAACGGTGCATTTTCGTTAACCTTTTAGTCGTGTTCCATTGTAAAGCGCTAAATCTTTATAACTGCAACTCAACGTTTCAAGCAATTGTGCGGATTTAAACACCGAAAGCATTATGAACCGTAGAATATAAAGTACAATACAATGTACGTTTAAGTATGGTCTTTCATCTATGTTAATGAAATGAACTCAACATTTGTAGGTCGTTAAAACTATTGTATTACAGTTATAATAGAGCGTTGTAAAAAACTTTCATAGTTTCCTTAATATTTTATTTTTTTCTGATATTCATGGTAGCTTCATGAAAACTGTTTCCTGGAGATTATATTCTAAGACTTGGATATGTAAGCTTGGGCTAGTGATCATTTCGGATCCTAACGAAAGTCAAATTAGACAGTCATACTGTATGTTTTACCCACTTTTTAATCTCATTTTATGTGAAGCTACATTTACTAGGTTATTTAAGAACTATGGAAACTTGAGAATACTGTTTTGTAAACTACGTGATATATAAATCTTTTTTTTATGTTAAGAGAAGCAGAAGTAATGTTTCTTTGTCTAAAAGATACCTTATGAAACAATAATCACCCGTCAAAAAGAAAAAACAATTCACCATTTTGTTGCATGCATGGCCTAGCCGTCAAAGTAATGTCAACATGTGGGACACTTTTTATGACGAGCGTTGGGTCCATAAAAGTTTCCTTAAGGTTGATGTGTCAACTTGTAGAGTATGCCGCTGGGAACATAGATATACCTAAATCAACAAACGTAATGAGAGGGAAAATGTTTATACATTGTAGGAGAAAACAGCAATATATTACACTTTGCACCGCATAACACAACTGCTCATTACATTAAAAATAACAATATAATAAACTAAAGCTTGCTCGATTCTTAGCAGGCAGTTTTGAGAATATTTGATTTTATATTATTAATATTTTCTATTAATTTAATAGTTCATGTAGTTTTAATGTAAAGTAATGTAATTTTAGTTTAATTTTTATTTTAGTGGTTTTTAATTACGGGATTTTAAAATAATATTGTAACATTTTATATGGTACTTATAAATAAATAAAAAGATTTCGAGTTAAAGTCAAGTCATATATGATGTCAATATAATATGTGGCAGAGCCCTCATCATCATCATAATATAACGGCCTTCCCGCACAACATAGCTATGGGATGATTGGGCCGTAACCCACTACGCTGGCCTAATGCGGATTGGTGGGCGTTAACCTCTGTCGTCGTAAGACTGTAACCCGGGCCGGTGGCTAGCCAGAGCTTTATATAAAAGTGTTATTTTGTCACGGCGGTAACGGATTGTAAAAGTATTTCCTAATAAAATATACTAGGATGACAAATATTTAGTAAGTAAAGCTATGTTACCTATAATCACATAATGTTCTCAGAACCTACTAAAGGGTATTAAGGCTCGCGCGTTTTGTTATAATAGGGCTTTAGATATCGGTAAGGGTATAAATTCCAAGCGAAGGTCAAAAATTGGACAAAGCCCGCTAGTCTCTGTCCTCTCATGATTGAAAGACCCTTTTTATTTTCCGATTTCGTAAGGACCGACCTCGCCTCCGGCTTAACTGAATTCAGCTAAAGTCTTGTCTCTCAAATGGATTGGGAACTTGACATGTGTTCTCTTTACAATACTTGTTAAGTTAATTTTCTAAAGTACTGTACTGGGCAAAGAAGTGTCTTTTAATTAAATGGTTGACAAGGAAACGCGTAACCATAACGTGGATATTTTGGGTCCTTATAAATTGTTTTTCATGTTTAGTATTCCTCTAATGGAACTTGTATATAATTGAGAAAACTGCGCATCACAAAATTAATATGTAAACCTAAGACAATAAACTGATTTTTTTTTTGGTGTCTAAATGATATTTTTACGATTCGTGGATGGATTTCACTCCTGGACGTTTCCAAATCGATGAAATTTTTGTGAATCAGCATCGGTTTTGAATGTTGCAAGGTAATATAGACTTAATAGAAATAAAATTAATTATAATTACCAGTTATAGTGCTGTAAATTCTTTGTCATTCTATTGGTATACCTTAATTTATTATTTACTTGGGCATGAATATTGACCACCTTTGTTTATTATTAATTAATATTCAAATGCTGAGTCAACTTTGAATACCCTATATGCTAATTAAACTTATTATAGACCGCATATTAATTGTTTTGTCACCACAAATTGCGAAATCTACCTAATTTACTCTCTCACTAACAAATTGCGGGTAATAAATTGTAATGGAAAACGTATTATTAGCAAAACTTTATAGACTGAGTTTTAGTTTGCTTCATTTGTCAGAAGGTTATATTATGACAGTGACGCATAAAATTATGAGCTGGAAACTGCAAAAAATATTTATTTCTACTGCTATCATAGTAATTCATGTTTTGAAGTCATTGCAAAACCGTACTTAAACATCAAAAGACATGTTATATTTAAGAATTAAAGTTGTGATAATTAATAATATTATATGCACCTAATACTGCAGATTTCTTTGTGATGTTTATAGTTACTTCTATCGTATGCTGGAATAAATTTTCTAATTCACCAGAAAACTATTAAAAATTAATAGGTGTACTAGTTATAAAACGATTCTTGGAAGATGACAACAAATTCAATCCTACTACGTAAGACCAAGAATATTTTAATGGTAGTGAAATAATATGATTATGAAATATTTAAAAATGTCATGAGTGTAAACATAAAACGAGAATTTCTGCCATTGCGTAGCCGCCGCCAAAAAAAAAAACTTCAGCGCAGTGGTTATCTTTTGTGAATAGTACTTTTATTCTCTATATTATCTATATTATATTTTTTCTTTGACGGAATAGTGTTGAAAAGAGGATTTTATCAATATGATTACACCGATAATGTATTTGAATATCAAGCTGCACCGAATTCGCCTCATCGAATGAATTACTAAAGGTCGATATCGAAGCCTTAACTCAAAAAATATACTTCATAAGGATGATAAGTCATTTGTGCAATTAAGTATCAAAATATTTAATTAAAAAGTTACTACGAAATGTCATCGATTTACGAATGGGTAATTTTGAGTCTTGATACGTGATATTAACATAAGAACATAAATAACCTATCTACAGGTATAATATATTGTATGACATGCTAAATTGCGATTATGGAAGCGCCGCGTTATATCACATTTATCAAAAAGGCTTACTTGTTTGATATTTTCTGAAAATCCAAATGATCACTGCTATGATATAGTACACCAACAACTTATCTGGATATACAATACCTACAAGCTCATGTCTGGCACGTGTCAGATTCAGTCTCACGCTCTCATATTACTGCTCTGCCAACTCATATACATTAATAAATAAGGAAACGCGGCTAGAAAATGTGAACCAGTGACCTCATATCAAACATATAACAATAGTTAAATAAATTAGTTTCCTTTTCTATAGGATCTAAAGACTTTAGAAAGCATATAAAAACAATTTTATTGCCGTAGCGTCTAGAAGTTTGGTTGAAAAGTACAAGTTACGCAACTATTGCAATGGGTGGACCAAAAAATTTTTTGGGCGTTTCCATCGGAAATGTTTAGACACAGCTACTATTTTAAGATTACAGTTGGTGACACCAACCACCAGGTTGTAAAGTGACGTAGCAATCTCCAGCAGCCAGGTTGGATCCATGTAGAAGGTTCTTTTTTTTTTCAAATATATCTTTACTTTTTGACGATTCAAATAAGGTTCATTTGAAATTTGAAAGAGCTTCTTCTTAAATAAGGGCTACAGAAAAATAAAGATATTAATATTCCAATAATCACTTACATTCCATTTACTGTTACGAGATGAACAACGATCGAAAAGGCTTCTCATAATTTTCTATTTCGAACAATGAGTAAATCAGAGTCAAATTTTTAGGTAAAGTAATTGCTTCTTAGCAACATGTTATGAATGAATCAGAGGTTGTATTCAAAACTTTTCTTCAACCCAAATCGTACCACTCATACTTCTTTTCACACTACAACAATGTTTCTCATAAGTCACAACCTTTGTTATATTTTTCAATACATATTACCATGCTCCAACGCATTAAGATCGTCTTTCAAATCCCCGATGTATTGTGATATTCACGGTAAAATGGCGCCTATGAAAATCTTACTACATCAATATCGTCTAAGTTTTCCTATTCAACTCACGGGGTTTTGCAGAAGTCATATATTAACATTTTTCTTGGTTGTCTGCTTCATTTATTTTGATCTGTGACCATTAACCATTAGGCAATCTTAATAAAAATATTGCCCATATGTTATATAAATAGTACAGGCAGACACATCATATTTGGACAGTCATTATATATGTATCATCTAGAACATCAAGTTCATTAGCTTGTATTATGAATATGATATCAAATACTAATCATTCATCAGTTCAACCATAGACTCACCATGAATTTAAGTGGATTATAATCTCGCTGGCCCATGGTGTGTCGGTCTCTTAATATACCATCATCACATGTTCCGACACATTTGCTGTGAACATATTGTTTGATAAAGCATACAAAACACCCAGATTTATCCAACAGCATTTTTATGACATAAATGAACGGGACGTCAGTGCGCTCACCTGGTAATAAGTGATGCCTGACCACAGAAGCAATGAATGAAATAATAGCAGTAAGAAGTCATTATTTTCCGTCAGCACTGCTTTGCGCCCGTCACCCGAGACAACTGATATTAGATATTTTATACATTTTACTAGCTACAGTGCCCTTATCCCGAATTACAGAAGTGCAAAACACTCATATTCTACGGGACGATATCTGGTACTGCGGTGACCTACCTAGATAACTTAGTACCGAGTCTAACTTAGTACCGAGTCTTCCACCAGTAAAAGCGTCTATGGAGACCTTATTAAATATTTAATTTTCTTGCGTTGCGTTGAAAAATAACAGAGATCTCACACTTCAAATGACTTACAGGAACTGGTTGAGGTATTTAAAATCTGGGAGCTTGGTACTGCCCCGCCAAGATGAGCCAAGCGAAATGCAACATCACTACCTTTCGCGTAAAATAGAATTGAAAAAATTAATTTCAAAATTGTTACTATAAAGCGACACCCAATAAATTTTAATCTATAGTCATCATAATTATTTTAATGTGTAATTATATAAACAGACAAAAAAAAACCAAGTACTTTTATTCAATGAAGATCCATAAAGAACACTTATGCATGTCAAATTTGATTCTACCACTGATTCGGACTATTGTTATCTACTGAAAAGGGTCCAGCAAGAAACAAAGTAGAAACTCTTTTGAAATAAAGTTAGTTAATTTTCACAGTATATTTGTTTCTAAAATTCATCAAATATTTAAAATTCCTATAGGACAATCCTAAAAAACAACTAGAATTATATAAAATTACTAACTTTGAAAAACTTTACTGGGGTAATAAAAATGTAATGAAGAAAGAAAAGATTTATTTTTGGAATCATTTCACAATACAGAACAGTGTCCATAAAAGGTTGAATAAAAAATAATAATGGTGCAGACGCGGAATCCACATGTCTAACAATCCTCATCTTTTAAGTAATCTTCTATGTCATAGTAACCTTTTTCATTGAAGTAGTTTTATACATATATCATACAGCGCCTTGTAGCCCAAACTAAGCATTAGCCTGTACAACAGATAATCAGCAAAGGATAAACGTACTTAAGTATATTCCTTTTTTTATAAATACGTACATCATCTTTAAGTGTACCTCAACTGAACTCAGTTCATACACAAGTGTACCTCTATTTCAAACATCACTCAAAATCTAGCGATACTAATTACTGTATATGCTCTAAGCCGCATCAAGTGCAGCGTCATTTGTTAGCACATTCGCCGGAGGTTGGAGCGAACTGCTGGCGTGAGTCAGCCCAATTTGTCTGCGGTGTAGCCAGGTGCGCTCACCGCGGCCGGCTCATTTTACTAACCGGATTAACGTACGTAGTCAGTGGAACTTCGATAGTCATTTGTGCACTTGGCTCTAATGAACCTGCTATAAAATGCTCGGCATTGACGATTCATATGGTGTAATTGAGATTTCTTCTTTTAAATTAAGTGTCTTAATAACAAGCTACTTGCTGAGTTCATACCCTATGAACCTCAATCATGCAGTTTGTCAGACAGGCAGTTGCAGTACCGAAAATATGTCATAACTTAATAACTCTGTTCAAATCTCTTTAGAAATTTACTTCTTAATTCCTTTAGTAGATGATATGGAGATGGCACAGAAGACTACTATATTTTTTAATCCTAAACTAGCTGTTCCTTGTGGTATTACCTGTGGTATACAATTATTTTGTCTAAACTAAAACTTTTCCCCGATGAAATTCAAATTCGGGAATTTGGATGGTTTTCCGACACGGGTCCAGTTCGGGTAGTTACGAGCAAACGAGGTTGACTTAGATACCAGAAAATGGTTGGTAGGTTGGCCAGGTTGGGACCCCTTACCTCTTATTTATTAATAAGGATTTCGAATTATTAATTAACATAATAATGATTCCTGAGAGCATTTAAGTCATTAATAAATCCTCGATAATGCTGACCCATTGCAGTTGTTCAAAATGACTGTTACCATACGCATAGGGCGTTAAGGCTGCCTGGAATCCGCCAATTCTATCTTTATTGTGTCCCAATATTTATATAAAACCATAATGTCAACTAGCAATCGAACGTCAATAATACAGCAGAATACCAATTAAGAATTTCCACTAACACAATAATTGGAGTAACAATTGAGACACAATTACTAGTCCTAGACATGTCATTGGTGAACGATAATGATATTAATAAGTTATAGAATACTTAACATGTAAAAACAATAATACTACAATGTAGAATTAGAGCCCTGGCATATAAAATAAACTTTTCATGAAAATTGACATATTATGCTAAACAATATTGAATATGTGATTTTTGATGTTTGTTTGCAGACAACTTAGTCGTATATGAATTGATTTCGATAATTCTTTATTTATTGGAAAGAGGATTCTTCAGAGGTGGTCTCATTTTAAAAAGTCAGGGTCTAATGAGGAGACTAGAGTGATAGAGGTAAACTTTTTTGTTTGTTCGCGGATATCACCGTCGTTTATGAACCGATTTAAATGAATCATTTTTTTTTGAATGAGGATACTTCAGATATGTCAGTGTCATGATAAGGAAACCATGGTTTGATTCAAGGGATCAGACCAGTGAAATCAAACTTTTGATAATCGTCTCCGAGCAAATACTCCTTTATTATAGTATATTTATTCCATTGACTACGTTTAATACGAATCACTCAAAATTTAAAAAATATTTATAAAAACATACTTCAACCTAACTAATGAATAATTATTTAACTGGTTTGTTAAATAATTATTCATTATATTAATGTCAACTTTGATAAGATTTGACGTAAAATGAAGTAAATTGTAATAAAATAAAAGCGATGTTATTATATTATACTACACAAACATTTAAATTGGTATACTGTAAAAATAGCTTCCATTTTTATATTTTCTGCATTCAACTTAACATACTCGGTGTTAAAAACATAACATTAAACAGCTATTGTTTTTGTTTCCTTCGTCTATTTACTACGTTGACAGACACAGCTTTGAGCTGGTGGTCGTATCATGAAAATGTCATGAAACTCAGAAAGGGCATTTACACTACATATTAAGTAAGGTTGTCACAAACGAGCATGCGATATTCATTTATTTATTATATGGCATAGGTAACAAGTAATAATCAAGACAAAAAATTACAGTTACAATTGCAAACTTAAAACTAGTAGTTAATAATAATAAAACGTTTATTTAATGTTTCTTTTTATAGGGACATGTGCATATAAAAGAAATGAATTATAAGTACTTAGACTTATAATATGAAGTTAAACAATCAACAATGACACTAAATTGGTCGCCACTCAGCTTATAATGTAGAGGTGCCTGCAAGACAACTCTACGCTGTTCTTCCGTGGAAACCAGTACAATTTCAAGAACATAACTGTGCGCGCAGCGCAATCATCAGACCTACATTGTACATATTTGATATAAGTATAAACCTAGAATTTTAAAATAGCAAATCAACAAGTGTTCCTCATCGCTTAACAACAAAACGCCAGTATTATAATAATAATATGTAGTAATAGTTACATAGTTTCTAGTTTAAATGTGCCTCAAATTACCATCACAGCCTAAATAATCAGTCTAAATAATCTTCTGACAAGATAACACATGAGCTTTCAGCTGGACTCTAAAAGCTCTTACACTACACAAGTTCCTTATTGGAGGAGAATTTTGTTCCAGCATTTCGTGGCTGCATACCTAAAGCTGCCACGAAATACCGACGTATTTGTTTTTGGACATACAACGACTAGCCAACCTTATTGGACGTTTTGAAAATTCTAATTTGTCATATAGATATCTAGGTGTCTTCGATTTAATTATATCAAATAATAAAGTTGCAAATTGATAAGACCGACGGGATTCCATGGTCATCAGATTATGTTGATTGAGGTGTGGGGTAACATGAGATCTGCGGGGTATGCAATAGATTGAGCACGTTTACTGTAATTAAGTAATGCATTAGGTAAAAGGCAATGCATTCTCACTTAAAACTTAGTGGATGAAAGAAATTATATATTTTTTTAATATTATCATCAAGGCTATTTTATGGGCTGAGAAGTCGATGTGATGAGTAGCGATGAGTGCATTCTATTGAGGAATCGAACAATCAACTAACTATCGCAATAATTATTTGTCAGATGGGTGACCGAAAATATAATATGAGTGTCTACGTCTAGAGCGTCGGTTGTTACCTTATGATCTGGATATCACCAATCAGCACTATGCCCGCGTGGTTTGTTTACAAGCCAAAATCCCCATAACCATTTATTATTTTTAAATACACGAAAACAATCTTGAACTTGCAAAATACATTTGTTTCTTCTGGGACATTTCTATAAATCGCTTTTTCGGTATCTAGATAAGAATTGCCAATAGCAAAACAATGATCCGGAAAAATTTTCAAACCCACTTGAAGCCAAATACGAGTATGATGTCAAATTAGACAGTTCGAACCCAATTCACGCATTTAGTGCAACATGCTATTTAATCATTTTAACACCCCAATGATTATGCTGTGAAATAACCAATGAATGCCGTAATAAATGTTTTGGCTGCTGTGGAAAAAAGAACACTCGTTTTCGGGAATATAATATGAATCGATGTAAAAATGCTTGTTTGCTATCTCTTTACAAAAATATATTCTTTCAAAACTGTAGTTCATGAGGTGTTGATTACACCTCATGAACTGCAGTTTTAAAAAAATGCATAGTATTATTCACTATGGATCAAGTACTCGCGTTTGTACTCTCACCACCAGGTATTGAAGGACATTGCAGTATTATACCTGAGTTACTATTTCGTAAATCATTAACCTGATGATTTATTTGTCATTGAATTTTAATTACATTTTTTTATTGACCGATATTAAGATCTTTTAACGTTTGCATCTGACCGCAGTTTACCTGCATTTTAATTTTACTACAGTTACGATCTACGAAATGCTTGCCCAATGTAACTACTTGTTATTCTTAGTGCAAATGAAGCAGCAACTAATTGAAATTCCTGAAACATTCATGCTATCGGTACCCGTTGAATGTGTTTTCGTATTCCTTTGCGATCCGCTAAATTATTTAAACTCAAAGCAGCGATAAAAGTTTACGAGAAGCAAAGAATAACAAGGATCTGAAATTTTACCATAACTTTGCATGTTTTGCAGGTATACGTGGTAACAAAATACGGTACCATATTGTTCCAGTGCTAAGTTTCACCGTGTGAAGCGGTTGTTGTATTAATTCTTGACGTGTAAGGTTGTTGAAGAGGTATTTTGTTTTGAAAATTTTTTTAACGATATAATATCTCTATCTCTCTATCTCTTCTCGAAGATCCTACTTATTCCGAACCGTTGGTAGAGTCACAAAAAATATGATAATAATAACAATTGACGATTCAAAAGTATCTGTAACAGATTTATTTGAATAAAGATTTTTTTCTTTCTTTCTTTCTTTCTATTCTGCAGGAATTTATGAGGTGTGCTTATTTTCATTTTGATTTTACTTGAATCACAGATTAAATAATATATTAAAGAATCATCAGACCAATCCTTCTTTATGAAGTAGAATCATATATTAGGAAACCCGTTCCAGTGTAATAGGTAGTTATTATATTAATAAACTATTTCTGGTTTTCGAGGTCAAGAATTTTACGAAAGTGTGAAATATTATTGTTTAGTATCAAAGAAAAGTATGTATTGTTTAGTATGAGCGTCGGTGGCTCAGTGGTGTGGACTGTCGCCTTCCTACCGGGAGGGTTGTGGTTCAAATCCCCGACACGTACCAATGTATTTTCGAATTTTCGAAAATATATGTACGTTATCCGACGCTCTTACAGTGAAGGAAAACATCGTGAGAAAACCTTTATGCACGCCTGTGAAGAGATTCGAAGGTTGTGTGTGAAGTCGTCCAATCCGCTATGGGCCCGCGTGGACGACTAAGGCCTAATCACCCTATACGGGTAGGCTCGTGCCCCTCGGTGGGGACGTTTAATGAGCTGATGATGATGATCAAAGAAAAGCTAAACAGATTTAATTTCTTTTAAAACATAATTCGAATACATAAAAGTGCCCCCTTAACAGATATTTATTAAGAGTGACTTTGAAATTTTGTTGAAAAGTTCTATTTTTATATTTGGAAAAGTAATAATTGAAGTCCTTGATTTTGTAACTAATTTTATCATACATAATACAGTATACTCCTTATCCTAATACTCCTTATAATAATCGACCCGCATACTGGAAGGCTCGGGTAGGGACGTTTAATGAGCTGATTATGACTCCTTATTGAAGTGTTACTTATACAATAGAGTTCTGATCTATAAATATGGAATACACGTATTTTTTTGAATAAATTATATTTTCACTTAATCTTTATTTATAATGTATTAATCCAAAACGGTTTTATAAAAAATAAAATATAGAAACTTCACATATTCTTAGCTCAACTCTATTGGAAATAAGAATAGTTTGATGCTTCCAAGTTTATTTTCCAAGATTACGTAATCTAAATTTCAGAGTTTCTGAGATCAAAGATACTAAACGCTATTTCAGAGAATTAGATATCTAAGATGTATGAGAGCAACTTTGATAAAGTGTATTTAAGTAACATCGAAACCATCTTAAATTTTAATGGTCCTAGTATGTAAAGAGATCAAAGTTAGTTTTGTTAATATCCATACGTAGTCTGAAAATATCAAACTTGTAACATACGAACTTTAAATCAGACGGTGCAAATCTTACTTAATACGAATAAACTTGTGGAAACAATTGTATAATATGAGGTAACTTATTTATTATTCAATATTTATAGACAATAGGGAAGTAAAACTCTGTTTTATGTGTAAAGGTTTATATTTTTTGTAGTCTTGCTATATATTACGCAGTATGTCATTCTTAAATGGTTAACAATGGACAGATATAACCTATGTACTATTATTAGTAACCTTTTATAAACAACTAGCTTTTGCCCGCGGCTTCGCTCGCGTTAAATTCGGGACAACACGATACCACTTCCCTGGTCAAGAATTTTGGGACTGATTTCAGAAAAATAATATGCAAGATTTATTGTTGTGACACTTGTCGTCATACTTATTTTTAGCTTTCTTCTTTAAACTGTTCCTGTTAAAAAACCCCCAAACTTTAAAGGTTTTGGGTCCATTTCCGAAAAAAAGGAACTGTGATAATTTTTGCAAAACAAAAAACGTTTTTTATATAATATTTATGTATTTACAAAAAAATATATTTATAAGTATGTTTATCCGTTGTCTAATGCCCATAATACAGAATCCCCCGCCCAACCAAAATGGTTCTAGAGTCCATTTCCGCAAAATAAAAAAAAATAATACATAATTATTTCTTTATATATTATATATATATATATATATATATATATATATATTATATTATTATAATATTATATATATATATGGCCCAAAGTCCGGTATAACATCCCCCCTTCCTTCTCTTTTAAGACTTTGGGCCGATTTCCGAAGAAAGAAAAATAAAAGATTTATTGTTTGTGACTTACAGCCCTCATACCAATTTTTAGCTTTCTACTTAAAACTGGAAAAATCGGATATGATACTTCCTCCCTATTTGAAAGGTTTGGGGTGAATCTTTGAAAAAAAAATTATGTCTATTTTCATTTCTGACAAATGGTTCGCATACCAAATTTCAGCGTCGTACTACAAAATTGCGGAATGTTCCATACAAACTTCCAACCCCATTTTAGGGAAGTGGGGGGTTAAAACGGGACAAAAAGTAGCCTAAAACCTGTTATAGGTTACCTTCTATCAACATACCAGTTTCAATAAAATCCGTTCAGCCGTTTAGGCGTGAAAGCGTAACAAACAGACAGACAGACAGAGATACTTTTACATTTATAATATTAGTATGGATTCACCGTCGTTATGATCAAGATCATATTTCCACTTAAGCGGCATACGTTCGAATGAGTTATCGTCTGGCCTGCGAGTCGCTAATGTGTGCCATCTGTCACCCAACTGCGCTGATATTGGAACGAACTCTTTTGAATGGAGCTCTGATGTTACAACATTTTTACTTTGATTATACACGTTGAACATGTTCTACAAAGTAAATGATAATGTTTTTGTCTTATGGTATGTATTTAACATACATGTTTGACATAGATTTACTAATACGTAGTTGTCTTTTCATAAGCTGTATTTATTGTATACTTGTGGACAGAGTATGTACTTATGAATATTACTAATTAATAATTAACATTAAAATTTGACAAATATTTTCTCTGTATACAATACTTATGATTTGTGAACATAAGACCTTTTTGGGTGGTGGACTCGATACTGGATAATTTTCGTAGGTATAAAGCATATCATGCACTGATATCGTCCCGTGAGATATTTTTTGTATAGATACGTATGTGATTAAAAAACAGCAAAATACATAGCTGAATCTAAACTGTGTACCCTGGCCACTGCCACTTCGACTTGCTACTCCTATATTCTATCACTCGGGTTTTCCTTTAAATGTTCTGTTTCCGTTTCCTATGGAGTAGAGATAACAACATACCTAACATAGCAATCTGCACCTATTTCAATGACCCTTAATTTATAACTACGTACGAGTATGGAGAGTCATAAAAAACAATTGACGATTCAAAAGTATCTGCAAGATTAATTTGAATAAGAGATATTTTGAGTTTACATTACGGTTTCGTAAGTCATAACCGCCCAATGGCTGATGAGGCGGAAAGGTTCCGAAAACGAAGCGTAGGCCGAAAGCCAACAAATGGACCGATAATCTGATTTAGGTTGTAAGTAGCAGATGAATGTAGACTGTTAGGTATCAGGGGGCTTACGGTCATCTTTTAACAAAGTATTACATCTTTTAAGAAATAATCAAAAGATGGTAACCGCCAGGATGATGGAGATCATTAGGGACGACACCTTTGTACAGTGGACAATGTTATTACTAAGCTGTAATAGTGATGATGATGAAAGACAAAACTTCAGACTTCTCGGCCAGCCGCAGGGCTGTGTTGATTAAAATATCTACAAATATTGGTACAACACTATGTTATTTCTTACTTGGACAAGCCCATAGCTTACGATCTGCTGAGCGTCCTGGTTGCCTCATCACTTAATAAAAAAGAAAAAAGGGATTTTTGCAATAAAAGCCTTTTTCTAAAATCTACACGTACAGATATTTTTTTATAAAAAATATTTCTTAAAAAGATGATAACAATATATTCCTTAAATTTGAAGTATTGGTTTATATTGCAAGTAATAATTTGAAATCTTCATTACTGTATAATATAACTCCATATACATATTTATTGAATAATATCAAAGTATTTGCAAACAAAACTTATTTATAAACTTATAGTCAAAGATTGTGTTATCGTGCATCAGTTTAATCCCATGCTGCCCACGACATGACTGTAAAATTTAGCTTACTAAAATATGTTTTACTAAGCAGACTGCTTTGTATGCACAATATATGTACCTTAACCGCCATTTCTAATGCTCAGCACGATGTAGAATGAAAACAAACATATTATGATCTGTAAAGAAATATTACGATATAAAAGCTATTCTTCTTGTGTTTACTATATGAGTAAGAAATGGATTTATTTAATTGTTTGAGTAACACAGGAGTCTGCTCTGTTGTGATTGACATAAAATCGTCATCATTATATATCGGTACGGTGATATTGGGCCGCAACCCATAACTAGGGCCCAATTCGGATTGGTGGTGGGAAAATTTAATGTCCGTAAAAATACCCAGCAGTAGATATCCTGCTATTGAGAAACTTAGTTATGATGCTATGTGCACTAATTATAACCTATTGATTTGACATTACGAGAAAAACTTCAATATTGAAGGAAATAATCAAAATTTATAAACAGACTTACTGAAATCATTGGTCGAAATCCAGTTCGGAAACCTCCGGGAACACAGAAGATACAAGGTGCACGTGTTTTCAAAAGCATCATCAGTACCATGAATCTATTACGCTTACACATATCTTCCATGGCAAATCATAAATTATATCAGCTAAGTCTTCAGACTTACAAATGAAAAAAAAAATAGTTTATACTATTATCAAAAAAGGAAAATTACTAATAAATACTAACGAATTCGAATACTTCAAAACTAACACAAAAATTTAAGAAACAAGTTATTTGTATTACCTGGCTTCTTATTTTTTCTAATAGAAAAGACATAAACAAAAGTCCAGTAGTATATACTAATAGGGAGAATTTGAATGCGTTGGAGACTGCCTGTGACACAAACAAGTTTTGTCATTTATTTCAATATCTGCACGGGATAATAGTTAAATATGGATTTCCGAATATGTTAACCGTAGAAAATGTTTACCATAACAAACAGCACTCAGTATTAACTATTTTTAAATATTAAAAAATACACGATGATTAGGTATTTTTATACTTAGTACTTTACTAAAACTTTCCGACCTAAGGTGGTTTCGTTCGAATTTAATGATTTCAAATAACACTATATAAATATTTTTGTCAAAACTGCCTCCGATGTTTATTTGTCAACACTATGATAGGACCACCATTTGTTAGTTTTGAATCATTGACAACAGGGTTGGTTTAATTATTCGTATACCTATTCAGTATCAAAAATTTCATAGGTAAAATGCTTTTAAATACAAGTTATAACAATAATAAAGCTTATTGGAATCTTGCTAGATTCATCAAATTCAACAGGATTTTATTGTTTGGTTTTGTAATATAGATTATTGATTTGTAAAAAAAAAAAATAGAAGATACTTACTCCAGTCGGCCCATAACCAGCTGGAAAAATATTACCATTATAACAAACGTGTGTTGAAAATAATTTTCCATAACATTAAGTCCAAAGGCACATTGCAAGTCTTCAAATACCTAAAATATTTTATTTGATAATTGTACACATTTATTATTTTTAATTACTTAATTTCACTTACTCGATTATAAAGGGTGATAGCTTATGATTGTTTGAAGCTTTAGTTGTATATCTCCTTGGGTCATATCAATTTTATGCAAACTTTGAATTTTGTGTGCGAGGATTTGTATATGACCATTTAGATTAGAATAAATATGTAATTAATAGTATTAAATACTACTAATATAATATCCCCACTGACTGAAATAACGCTGATAAAGATTTGCATTATGATCCAATTGTGGACATTATATGAATAATCAAATGGCGCATGTAGGTATAACAAAGTCCAAAGCTCGTACTTTTGCCGAGTTAATAATTCTTTGTTCTGTAAATAGTCCACGATTGGAACTATTATCCAAATACTAAGATTTAGTATTATTGTAGTTCCAAGAAACACAAAGATATTTTGCGTATTTCTCAACTTGGTTCACAATCTAGAAAAAATAAAACCGTTGTTGATACCGGAGTAAATAACATCAATGCTGGCATAATATATTCATAATTTTCCTTAATTCTTCAGAACTGTGATGGCAAGATTAAGTGTACATTCACAGAAAGCTATATCTTAAATTTGATAAAAAAATTACCGATATTATAAATTTATTTTCGGGTTCTTTCAAGTGTTCGTTGTAAACGTGTGTTCCTCTTATGAAGTTGACCATAACTTTCTTGTATTTGGTTCCCCATGAAGAAATATTTTAATCTGAAAAAGAAACTACTTTTTGGAATCCATACAGTCATGACCGAAAACAGCAGCTATATTTACACTGTTTTCATTTTCCATGTTTTGAACTCTTATAATATAATCCTTAAGAGCAGTGCGTGACCTGTACACCCTGTCTACCGAAAAACGTCATCATCATGAAACAATCTTATCATATACTAATTGTCTCCCTTAGCTAAAAACGTAAGACGTTCTGCTAACAAAAAAGTGCTAAGTTCACATAAAAATAATATTCATTGCATTTTTTTACCCCACTCAAAACCTCTGTGCAGTTGTTTAGTACCCGTAATGCAAGCTTCATGCTTAACTTGGGCTTATATCTAATGGCACGGCAGTGGTCCCACCAAGACAATCCAAGTGAAGCGCAAGGGCACTACCTTGTTGAGTAGTACCTGTTGGAAGTGTCAAGCTTCTAAATCTATATTATATGTACTGTTAATTGAGGAAAGCTTGAATCCATTGTCAATTTATTGATTATTTTTAACCGTTGTAAAAAATATTTTGAGAGTTAAGTCATTCAGTGTGTCTGAGTTAAGGTTGTTTTCGAACACATCAATAATATTTTAAATTTCATTCACTTTTGCCATGAGTATGGTTTTTCAGGAACTAAGCAGGCTATACTTATTTATAGTACACTAAGCTTAACAATGGACTTAGGTCCAGTATCTATCGACATGAATTGAACCTGTTAAATTTTGCTAATTTAGGTTTAACCCAACGGTAAACTTTATGGCTGTAGTAAATGATTGATATCTTTAATAGAAAAAGGATTCTTTATATTTCAATATTGAATCCCAAACTATATAAATAAATAAGAATAGTGAGCATTTATACATACCATAATAGATATAGTTACTGGAAAGACGGAATATATAATGGATAATGTTGAAATTGATAAGTTCGCGTAGTGTATGTACAGATACATAATTTGGGATAAGAAGCAGAAAGGAGCAGCATATATGATTCTGCTGTTGATTTTGTATACAATCTTCAATTTTTTGTGGCATAGGCTCATGCCCCAATATCTTGTATAGCCAAGTCCCACTAATTCTGTCAAGTTGATGATAACTTTGTAGAATAGCTGATTTTGTGGAGGTTCGCTATAAAAAATAATAATGATCATATTTTTTCAAATATTATGTTATGAAATGAATGGGATGACTAATTGGCACACCTAATGGTGCTAACACAATACTCAAGAACAAAAATATTCGTTGTAAAATTTTCATAAAAAAACCCTGCGCTTGTTACCCGAGACGAAAGATGTTCTTTGATTACTGATGATCTCTTTACCCTGAAAATTCATGAGCTATAGGTATAACATAGAGCAATGGGCTCTTCCCAAAACAAATAAGCATGTGATCAGACGGTAAACCTAAGTATTAGGCGGACTGGTCATATAAATACTGACATTGATTTAAATATACTACTACTTATTTGTGAAAACGAATTCTTATTTCTAAATGCAAATAAAAATACTTACATATAGCAATCACTGGCGTCAATTTCCTCAACATCACTATGTTGTATGTTATTCATTTTGTAAAAGTATCAATTCAAATCAAACAATGTAAATATTTTCTTGGAACAAACTAACGTCCATCAGATGGCAATCCAATGCAGTGAAGCTACTTAGTATCATTTATTATTTACAACATGAATGCATCACACATGCAAGGAAGTGCGGCCTATGTGGTCGAAGCGCATAATAATATTATTTGATGAATTATTAATGACGGAAAAACATTATTTAGCCATCATCACTGGTCATTGGATGCTTCCGTCAACTTGAACCGCAATAACTAGGACGCGGTCCCAGCCACTGGACCTGAAGAAAAAAATAGTTTTCATCTGGCAACTGAGACCAGCGTTCGGGAAGTCAAGGGAGATCTTTGCATCTAAAACGCCTCAGTGTCTCAGGACGAAAGTATTTGACCAGTGTGGGTTGCCGGTTATGATATACGGAAGCGTAACGTTGTCGCTTACTAATGGCTTTTTAAATAGGCTCAGGGTTCAACGTGCTATGGAGAGGGCTACGTGCTAGGTGTACGCGATAAAATCCAGAACACGGATATCCGTCCGAAAACGAGAGTGATCGACATAGCCCACAGAATATTAGCAAGTTGAAGCAAGTTGAAGTGGCAGTGGGCATGGCACATAGTGCGTGGAACCGATGGCCGATGGGGCGAAAAGGTTCTCAAGTGACGTCCGCGTAACAGAAAACGGGGCGTAGGCTGACCTCATACGAGAGATCATTAGGGGAGGCCTTCGTTCAGCAGTGGACATAATGGTGATGATGATATGATTTACAATTTCACATTTTACAAATATTTTTGCTTCTACAAAACTATTCTTAATGTAATCTCTCATTTATAGGTGATAACGGCATGCATTGACAACAATCAAAGTAAGTGCTTTAATAAAAAAAATAGTAAAAATAATATAAAAATAAGGTAATGAAACAAATTATTTAAAAAAACTCTGACTAACACAGCATTTTTAATTTCCCTGTGCAAGTGTTAATTGAAAAACGGTTAATTGAAAAACGGTGTCAATTGAAAAGAAAACCTTGCTACTGAGCAAATAGCAATAAGTTAAATTGGTAGAATATTAAATATACTAATACATAAAGCTGAAGAGTTTGTTTGTTTGTTTGTTTGAACGCGCTAATCTCAGGAACTACTGGTTCGATTTGAAAAATTCTTTCAGTGTTAGATAGTTTGTTTATCGAGGAAGGCTATATATCATCACGCTACGAGTAATAGAAGCGGAGCAGCAATGAAGAATGTTTCAAAATCGGGGGTATTTTTTCATACTTGGAGCTTTCGCTGCGTACGCTGAGTAAACGGTTAAAGATTCACAAAAGTCATGTATGAGAGTATTATTCTCCTTTTAAAGGTCTACAAAAAGTCCGCGACAGCATATGTCTATCTTTTAAGGTTAGCTTACTATAACATATTTTTTGCAAATTCTGAAATTTACCCGAAACCTTTAAAGTTGGAGGGAGGGGAAATCCTATGTATAGTGATAAATGTAAGTACCGTGTTATCCCGAATTTAATGCGAGCGAAGCCGCGGGCAAAAGCTAGTATTAAATATTTTGGTTAAAGTTGCGGTGCAAAATACGGATATCCTACCCCTATCTCCTCATTTATTGCTTTATTTCTATTAAGTAATGCATCATTGCTTATTCATAATACAGAAGTAATTATGAGTAGTTTATGATTATCTAGTTTTCTTTCCTTGTAATAAGGCACGACTATTCTTTTAAGAATGTTACGTGGGTTATTCCTCGATTGATTAACTCAAGTCCTCCAGAAACCTAGTTGAATTTAAAAATTTGCATAAGCCATTGTAAAGAAAAAGAAGTTAAGAGCTGTAGTGTGATGATAGCATTATGTTTACATTAGCTGTGGACTATAGATATTCAGGTCCTTCTTAATGTTTAACACTTCTCGCAATCTGAGGCTATCTATTTCTAAATATCGAATGATAAGATCTCTTTTATATCTTGTGGAAACCTATTTAATGCCAGTTCATTGCTTTTTCTGAAACGCTTATTTTGCGAGAACGTTATCTCTATTTGGTAAACTGGCTCAAGACTAATGTAGCCGAAATTATTTTTAATAAATAATAAAATTAACGAATAATATTGTATAGGTTGTAATGATTAATGGATAAGTTCGAAAAACCTTGATATTATTTCTAAGTGAAACTTACATCACTGTTTTTGTCAATGGCTGAGACTTGCAAAGAGAACTGTTGATTATCCAGAGCAATTGGAGCATATCAGACTCAGAAATCATCGTATAGGAAGGAGATAGTGCATTTAGTACGCCTTCCTGGTAGAGAAAAAATACAGCACGAATTTATGAATAATGCGATCGAACATGTGCTAAAGTGAGCTTACTTAACAAAATACCTATTCAACCTATCGCAGTTTTTCGTGTTTATAATGATATCAAGTCTTACACTTATCTTACTAAAAGCTCTCATACCTTTCATGTGTGGTCTCGATGGGGTAGCGCGAACAGTTGACAAATGGGTGCCCGAAAAATACTATCACGACTCTGGAGCTGTTGGTCCCGGCTACTTTCATAGCATTTTACTTATTAACACCCACCATTTCGCAATGAGCCCGAGTGGTGGATTTCGTCCCAAACGCCTCGTAGACAGTGTAGGAAGGCCTGCCACTGCATTGGGACGCTATAGGCTAATGATGGTGATGATGGTTCTTATGGTGTCGTAGGAAAATATATTGAAATCTATTGCACATCAGGAAGTTTTGCTCTATAACAATCATTCCGTTCGGCTGTTTAGCCGAGGCAATTCTACAAAAAAATTTTACGCTTAACATTTGTCGTTGAGAGGTTAACAAATGTGATTGAGATGATTCTTATTACTTTTTGATGTGATCAGTCTTAGATTTATTCCATTAGGGTGGTGTCTCTTACTAAGTCCGATCGTTGTCTTGATCCCGATAGTTTGCGTTAAGTGGTGGTGGTTTCAAAATCTCGTATATATTTTGGGCCAAGGTATCATTAACTATCCAATGACTGTCGACTCGTTTGTTCGCTATCACATGAAAAATGTATAACATTTACCGAATTGAATCATCCACTATTTTGTTTGTGAATTAATCTTATTTGAAGATAGTAAGTTCTTTTGTCGTCAGAGCGAATCGTGCTGGAATTAGCATATCCAGAGCACTCTGGAGCTGTTGGTCCCGGCTACTTTCATAGCATTTTACTTATTAACACCCACCATTTCGCAATGAGCCCGAGTGGTGGATTTCGTCCCAAACGCCTCGTAGACAGTGTAGGAAGGCCTGCCACTGCATTGGGACGCTATAGGCTAATGATGGTGATGATGGTTCTTATGGTGTCGTAGGAAAAATATATTGAAATCTATTGCACATCAGGAAGTTTTGCTCTATAACCAATCATTCCGTTCGGCTGTTTAGCCGAGGCAATTCTACAAAAAAAATTTTACGCTTAACATTTGTCGTTGAGAGGTTAACAAAATGTGATTGAGATGATTCTTAATTACTTTTATGATGTGATCATCAGTCTTAGATTTATTCCATTAGGGTGGTGTCTCTTACTAAGCTCCGATCGTTGTCTTGATCCCGATAGTTCGCGTTAAGTGGTGGTGGTTTCAAAATCTCGTATATATTTTGGGCCAAGGTATCATTAACTATCCAATGAGCTGTCGACTCGTTTGTTCGCTATCACATGAAAAATGTATAACATTTACCGAATTGAATCATCCACTATTTGTTTAGTGAATTAATCTTATTTGAAGATAGTAAGTTCTTTTGTCGTCAGAGCGAATCGTGCTGGAATTAGCATAGAAATAGGTTGAGCGTCCGTGTGAACACTCACTCGTAATTAAGCTGTCAGCAGTGGCGATTTGAGGCGAAACAACAAACCAGATAACACGGTACGGATATTAGCACCCACTCTACATAAAACAGCTGATAGGGGTATATATTTTTAGTACTAAGATCTATGATTTGTTGAATAGCTTTAAGTTGCATTCTTGCCATATAGAAAAGTCTTTGACTGATATGCTACAAGGTGCATCTGGCTGTAGTTCGTAATATTATAATAAGAAAAATTATTAGTATCATGCATTGTACGTTTTAAATAAGGTTGTCATTTTCTTTGACAAGGAATAATTAAAGTAATTTAATCTTTTAATTAATTCATTGCTGCATTAGTTTATAATTATGGACTGCGCCCATCACTATGGTATGGTTATTTAATATCAGTAAGAATTAAATACGATAAAAATAAATCTTAAGAACTCCGTTGAACCTCATTTTCACGATGCCTTAAGAGATAGTTCAGGGATAAAAACACAACTATGGAAGTATCAATCGATATACTTTAGTAGGCTGGTATTGGCCAAATTTAATCTAGATAATATTAATATTATTTTTACTTCACATAAGACATTTTGGATTATTTGTCTACAATAATTATCTTGATGAGTAGTATATATAGATCAACTAGTGTACAGCCATTCCAACTCCTTCAGAACTGTATAAAACTTTAGAAACTTTATTAAATGGAAGAAATGATTACGTGGCGGATAAAAATACTTTTTTAAGTACGCCCTACAGAAGTGTAAAACATTGGATTTTCTACGAACTCACGAGAGTGCTCGAGAAAATGGTCTAAGGCCGCTGTGAGAGGATCGAAGTGCGTTTATTCTAAGACGAAATCCATTTTCAGCCTGTTTTGACCTTTTTACAATCCTTTTTATCAAATGTTTAACTCTTTAAGTGAGTTAAAAGTATTTACTCAATGCGTAATTTCAATATATATGTTCCTAGTTCACGAACCTTCAGGTAGGTTCCTAACGAATTTTATAACTTATATAATCAAATAATACTTCTACAGCTATACATCCTCCAATACAAGGTCAAGCAAGGTCTTTGGCGTGGACCGTAGATGCGACTGATCCAGTTTGCATAAGCGATTCGTCAGATCCTTATTCGCTATACGGCTGAACTTCTTTTGGTACCTACCCTACCTGACTGACTGATAGGGTTGGTATCAAAAGATGTATGCTGAGACCCCTTTTTATAACACTGCACTATTCTTTACATTAATAACTTGTTTATGAACATTATTATACTAATAATATATATAGTTATCAATATAGAAGAATAATGCTTTTGAAAAAAAAATCTTTCCCATCTAGCCAATTTTCAATTGGACCAAAAATTGTTCAAGTTCCATTATCTTTTCGTTAAAATTTAAATCCAATCTCTAGTAACCTTGACGTACGTGTTTGAAACACGTTTAGAGTTGTGACAGCAGTTTTTCCCGTTGTCCCTATTTGCTTATCAGTAACGGACAGCTACTGATAATGATAGATAATGTACAGTTATTACCTGAATTATTAAGCGACATGCAGTAGTTCATTCTTGGAAACAATAAAACCAAAATGGAATTTTGATGCGATAACAAATCAGGCCAATGTGTTAATTGTGATTATATCCCCTTTTGCTTTAAATCTGATGGTGACAATTATGCTATAGATTGATACATAATATTAAGTTTGATCATTACATATAGACATTTAAGACTAACCACTAAAAAGGTTCCATTTATCATGGGTCCAAAGCTTGAAAGCTCTCTCTTAATTATAAACCTGAGATAATCACTTCCAAAGGGATCGATACCTAGTAGTTGACATCCCTCAGCGATGCGCCACATCCTAATCAGGTTATAAGACTGTGTGGTTGTGGTCGGCCTTCGCTTCTTTTTCCGATACGTGGACGCTGCTCGAAAACCTTTACGCCATCAGTCTTCAGTTCTACTCACTGTATGTCCTACCCACTGATACGTAACTTTCTAGTCCTATAACAATCAATACTTAATTACTTCATACTCACTACAACATGTAACCATAGATTTAGATTGTTTCAGTAGATTCTAAATCTATGTTTATAACATCAACACATCGGAATATTTAACCTAAGTACACCTGTTAATATAGTATACAAGACAATTCCGTAAAGTTTTAACGCACCTGTCAAATACCATACAACCATCGCTGTCGTCACTTGAAATTGTGGTGACCAATCGACCGTACTTGTTCTATTATGTTTGGGACATAAATGACGATAGGGCCGGATAGCGTAAATTGTGATTTTCAGACGAGAAATGACATAACATATTTTTTTAAATCGTAGGAATTTATCTTAAATCGATGGCAAAAGAAAATGTTGTTAGGAATGTCATCTTATTTTTTTAACTCATTTTACAGTTTCAGGTTTCAAAAGCTTCTTGCGGCGTTCTTAAATTTGTTACAAAAAATATAGTTCAATAATCATAATGTCCATTGACCTTTTTACAGCGTTCAGGTACTCAAACACAGATAAACATATTTTATTTACTTTTATCTTTGTACATTTCTGCGCATTACAATTAATCTCAGTAACACCTAGACAGATACAAACATTTTCAGGTACAAAATAACGAACCACAGCTCATTGGGTTTTCCTTCATAAATAACCAATATATACGCTTGCTGATGAAACAGAAAGCTAAATCTCTAAAAAAATACTGCCATAAATATTCCAACCATAACAATAGCAACATAATTGTATCGCAGCTGAGATGACTACCATCTAGTAGTCATCTCAGCTCTATCTATATATAATATATATCTATCTATGCATCACTACAAAATAAACAGACTTTACAGAGTGAACATACTTAGAATGTCTTTTTTTTTTCAAATTAAAAAACACTAACTAATTAGTATTATTTTTAAACAAGAAAGCAATGTATAATCTGTTATATTTTTTGCAATATATCAAAAGTTGATAACCGACAACGAATTACTAAACGATCCAAACAGAAGTAATAAATCAAGAGTTAAGTCCCCATTCATCGATGCGAAAACCTTTTTATTAAAGACATGATATTGATCACGTTTCAGTGTTCACTCGAGAGAAACTATTGGAATTAACTACGTTAAAAAGTGAAAGTGAGAAAATTGAACACACATATATACGAGTATAGCAGCCCTTTGGATGTAAATAATAGCTAAACAACGAGTCCAAACGATACATTCTCCACAATCATTTAACTGAGGAAAGAATTGAAATATATTATCTGTGGTATTACATAGGCATTATCTAGGCCCTCGAAACGTCATTGATACATGGGACGGTCTAATTGTTCATATATCTCACTACCCACTCCTTAAGAAGGTTATATGGGTAATAGTATCATTATCGACCACCCTGGTCCAGCAGCGGCCACTAGTTTGTTTATAAATTGTTATTTCATGTCTGCAAAACCAATTTCGTTTTTCAGATAAAAACTCTCATTCTGGGTGGCTTTGAAACAATAATAGCTTCTGTTTTTAGCTATCTGTTAAAAATATCTCATTCAGGCTAGAGCCTTATTATTATAAAAAATAATTATCATAAGTTATATATAAGAAATGAAAATTAAACAAAAAAAGTTTTTTCTTATAAATTTAATTATATTCTATTAAGTTATGTATGTTAAAATGTTAGTAATGTATTAATAGCAAAAACCAAAATTAGAAAAATATAAATAGATAATATCCAATACTTAACTTTAACGGAAGGTTGTTGTCATTACGGCGGTTAATTAAGATAAGCTCTCAAGCGACAATGTTCAGTTTCTCAATTAACTTGTAAATGGGACAGATTGAAGGGTTAAATGCTGGGCGTTTGTATCGTTCCAGAAGTCTATATTTTCATGTAATCGAAACTAAATTGCTTTGGTTGAAACAGCCTTTGTATTTTAATTAAAACACCCCTAGAATTCAGAATGTTGATGTAACATTTTCAATATTTGAAAGAGTCAACGTTCTTACTGCTGGATTGTACCTGGACAGAGCAATTACGTAGCTTGAGTAAAAAGATATAGTTGATAAATATATTTTTTTTATCCTTTATAGGCAGACATTTGACCGCCATCTCACCTGATGGTAAGTGATGATGCAGCCGAGGATGGATCATGCCTGCCTAGAAACAGCCTATAAAATAATACTACAGATAAAATAATATATTAACAAGATGCCCATCGAAATTTTAAATAGAAGGAACTAAGTTTCGTATCAAGCAATCAATCCCGAAAATCATGGGATTCAGGGGATCATCCGAAAATTTTGGACTTAAATATACGACCACTCGTTTGGTGTAGTTGATGTCGGCTACTACGCCAAGTGCTCCGGATTCGATTCCCAGGCAGCACAAATATTCGTGTGCAAGAACATGTCTGTTTGTTTTTGACTGGATGTTTATTTATAAAAAAGTGTATAAGTATGTTCAGCCGCTACTTAGTACCCGAACTACAGGCTTCACGCTTAATTTGAGACTATTTGGCGCTGTGTGAATGTCATTTTTTAAATTATTTTCACAGTTAACCTTGCAAGGTGGTTCGTTCGACACGTATTTGACACAATATGTAAGGGTTTTTCACTTACGAATTGCACCATTCAGTTGATTCATTTATTTTGATTTACTCTGTATACTATTGTCAAATTTTAAACAGTACCCGTTTTCAATGCATTTTAAATATGTGGAGTGTGCTTAAAAGTAATTACATACTGTCTTTTATTTGTCATATAGTAAAATAAGTATATCATCATAAGTGGATAATTAATCTTACTCGCTTATTAGTACGGTGTCCATGTCAAGACGACAGCAGTTTCAAACGTAGAACGTAAGCTCATTATTTTTACAATACATTATTCATAGTGTTGCGAAATAAGAAAAGGAACACCAAAAGTATTACAAAATTATACAAGGAATAACCCGTACAATATGCTACCTCAAATAATTATATTTATATATTATAATTTATAAATTATATACAAATCTTATTATGTGAATAGATAGGTAGCTAAAGAATTCGTTTAAATTAATAAGAATGATCTGTTCTGAAACGTTTCTTAATAAATGTATTATGTAATTGTGGTAGAGTCATGCTTCAGGACGCGAAGGTCTAAGCTAAGTGATACCGTGGACTCGCAGAAAACCGGCGTGAAACAACGCCATGCGTTCAAGTCTCCCCCTCAATTTTTCCGTAACCCTCTTTCTTTTAAAGGCGGCTTTAAGTAGACTCGATACTGTACTAATTCGTTTAGGTAGGTACCACTGCAGTGCTAGATATCGTACCGTGAAATAAGTTTTTTCCACTTTGTGTTTCGGGATAAGTGCGCTGTAGCTAGTGAAATTACCGGTTATAAGAGACATAATATCTGTTGTCTCAGGTGACGGGCGCAGTGCAGCATTGATGGAGAATAATAACTATCGATTAGTAGTTGGTTTCATTCATTGCCGCTCTATCATGGTTAGGCGAATCACATACCATCAGGTGAGCATCCTCCTAAGCGTCCTGTACATATTGATGCTCCTATGGACTTGCGAGTGTTCAAGTTTAGCGATATCAAACAGACTATAGTCGAATTAACAGACGTTTACACCTGATGGTTAATCCGTTACTTCATTTGTGTACCTATAATATAAAATAATATTAAGTATTTTGTTCAATTCTGAACACCGGAGCCGATAGCCAACTCGGCGGAACAAAATATTTAATGTTGGTATCCTCAACAAATTATAGTACTTGCAAATAAAATAAAATACAATGACAAACCAAACAGAGTACAAACTAAGTAGGGTAACTTTAGTACTCTTAGTACCTACGAGTACGTCTCCTCTTCAACGATCTTTCTGAAGTCGTACTTTATGAGTCCGTAGAAAGTGACCAGCTTAACAAAGAAAACCTAAAACTTCGGAAAAGTAGAACGTGCCTACAATTATTTTATCTATTTCTGATAATTTATATAATCTTTTAAAAAAAACTATTCAAATTTTTTTGTATATGAAATACTATATATTTAAGGCTTGTAATTTTTTTTATACAATCTAGATTAATCATGAAAAAGGTTTAGCAATTATTTATTCCGTCATTTTTAATAATGAGATTTCTTTTACTTATTACTCTCTAAAACTCTTATTCTTCAAAAAGTAATACAATATGCTAAGTTATTTTGTATTGTTTCAGACAAAGGAACAAAAGTTTTAATAACAGTATACAAAGTTACCAGAATGCGTATCACGCATTATGCGTGGATATCAATAACCTAGCCGACAAAATTATAATATTGAACAGCTCATAAATCTTCACAGAAATTAAGACTTTAATTCCCAAGTAACGCTTAAAAGGAGTTTTTCAAGTGAATGGAATTTGTAATTCAATGAATCCTCTTATATCGCTCGTTTCGTTTGATTTCACTGTTTTCATCTTTTTCATAGGGAATTATTAAAGAGTTTTATGAATTCCGCAACGATTTGCATTATTTTAGATTGTTGCAACCACTTAGTAGAAAGGTGTTTTGTCAGTTGACCCTGGTTCCTGAATACCTCGCTCGTTACAATCCTTATAAAAAAGTATTTATTTACTAAAGGCTAGTCTCTGCTCTGCTCTTCCCTACCTATCTTCAAATCTACAACTTTTGTGTAGGTATTCAACCGTACAAAAATGTAAGAAAATATCGTTTTTACTGGCGGTGTCAACTGGTGGGTGAGGGCAAAAAAATGTTATTCCCACTTGACACCGTCGATCGTAACTAACATCAGCGATGTCTATCGGTGAATAACTTTTCTCGACTTCGTCACTTGACACGCTGTTAAAAAACCAGTGATATTTTATTTATGAACAGTTTAAGACCAAGTGCATCGAAATAAATATTTTATTATAAGTTTGACATAAGCCGTACTAATATAGAACGCTCGTATTCCAGCTCCTTACTTCTGACCATTATCTATCATTATGAATATATGGTCTTTACTTTTGGAATAAATAATAATTATGGTCACCTTTTCTAGCTTGCCATTTACCTAAAGAGAGAGGTGCATAATGTCATCTTCGTGGGTGTCAACAATCTCACTGCTTTTCTTTGGGACCAAACTCTTACAATCAGAAAACCAGGTTCCAGTTGTGACAGGCAGTGAAACTACCATATTATGCATTTTAACATACACGAACACTCAAATTTCAATACGAAGTTAACGGTGAGTTTTACCGCATAAAAGCAATTTTGTAACACAAGTATTGTAGACTGATTATATGTTTCGAAAGATTTCTTGTTGAGGCTGAATAAGGAAAAAAAATACCAGGACGTCTGGAACGAAATGGGGCAGAACAAGACTTTGTTTAGCAGAGGACAGCATAAGGTTGAAAATAGCAAGAGGTCACTTTTATCGAAATTTCGTAGAGTACACTCACGTAATCTAACAATCAGACCAACCCTTCTCTTTAGAGTATACAACGCTCCCAACGGTCGACGTTACGTTAGTGACGTGTTACTTACAACGAACGTTGAATGGTAGGTGGTACCAAAGACTTATCAAACTTCAATTCATAATGTTCTAAGCAAACTGGTACTACGATAAGGTGACTTGCACTCCGTGGGTCTGCGTGACATCTTCTAGAAACTACCGCTAAACTCGAATGCTTATTACCAATTCATCAGGGAGACAGTATAATAAAAATATATTTTACCTAATAAGTCCATGGATTTGCATATACAACCGAGCAAAACCTTTTCTTTTATAACCTGAATTGTATATGATTAAATGATATCAACAATATTATTCAACACACGAGTATTTTTATCCAAAGTAAAATATCTAGAGTAATTTTGGTACAAAAATATAAATTGGATGATACGTTATTTATAAGCCTGAAATTAAAAAAAACTACTTTGTTTTATATATTCTACCACACAAAGGTATTTAAGTTTTAGGTATTTTGGTTTATCTAAAACAATATTAACATACGTATATATATAGGTACTATGTTATAAGTTATTTGATTGCATTACTTTTGGCTGCCTTTAGGAGGCTGAAAGCGTACTTCACCTAAATTCTAATTTTGCTCGCACCTGAGCCATGGTACAGTGAAGTGACGAATTGTAAAGAATTGCCTACATGACATTGAAAACGCGAAATATTTTCAATGCATACACATAAGAGAGCCAATAATCCAGTTTTCTAGTCCCATATTTAACCTTTATATGCGCTCACGTCGTAAAATATCCAAAAGTAAGAGAACGATGAACGAAGAAGAAGTATAAGAAGTATAGGAAGAAGTATAGGACATTAAAAATAATTGACATCATTTTAAATTGATACAATATACGAAGTAGCTAAGAATGTTTTCAAAGTTCATATTGTAAAGTTTACGTATCTTTTAGCATAGGTGCTAGACGTAGTTTGTATGATTACGGAAACATATAACTTTACAAGCATAGTTCAAATGCTATTTAAAGTTTAAATCTTACAACAGAAGACGTATGGAAAATTTCAATCGTGTAGCAAGGCATTGTGCCAGGAAAGTTTCAAATGTAAAGCATGTGCCGCTCAACTTGTTAATATCGATTTGACCACTTTCATGGATTGCATGACGTCACTAAATGACAGGAACATCATTATGAAATTTATGTACTTTGGATAAATATTTCCTGTTTTACTTTCTATTTTACAGATTTCAAAGTTTGATTATAAATTTTATACTAACGTAGTCTCTAATGGACTCCAGTGCCCATCACCTTGAAGTTTTAGAACTGAAAATGGTTCCCCAAGCATAAATCTGGTCATATGAATATGAAAAGCGTTCATAGATATACTCGATGCCGTTAATCCACGATAGGAAGTTATAACCAATCGGACTTACAGTGAACATTTAAAATATTTCTTTCATACGTTCAATTGTTGGGATGAAGGTGTTATATATGCTGTTACTACCTATTCAACAAGACTATTCAAAACCGCTGTAAGCGACAGTCAACACGCCGCTTTATACTCGTATCGAATGCCGGCGCTTTTGAGGCCGACAGTGAGCAGGCATGTGCGGAACGCTTTTTGGCTTTCCACCAAAGTGAGGCTACCGTGTAATTAAATGGGACTTCCAGACCGTCATTTAGCAAGTCGCATACGATACCTGAGGCCCGTATTCAGTGTTGCCGCTCAATAGTCGATTATCGATATTTGGACAAAAGCAATAGCATCGATCGACCTATCGATAGTATAGTAGTTCAATTGAAATGACTATCGATAATATCGTAGTTCAATATGAAATGACTATCGTTGGTATCGGCTTTATGAATTCCACCATCTATCAATACTATCGATAGTTTTGCACTATCGAAAGACAACCTTTTATGACTAGTATTGCAACTTATACTTTCCCTTTCAACTCTATTCAAGTAAAGATCAAGGCTTGAGTCTCGTTCTAGATTACGGGCCTAAGTCTTCTATGCGCTTTTGAGGGTTAAGTAAAGTACGTTGTAGTTTGACGACATGTTATTAATGGTTTTTTATGTTAGTTAACAGGTCGGTCAGGACGCTTACTTGATGGTAAGTGATACGCCTGACCATGACAGAGCGGCATTGAAGGATATTGTCAACTGACAGACAGTTATTATCCTCCATCAAAGTCGCAATGCGCCCGTCACCTAAAATAACAGATGTAAGGTCTCTTATATCGATAATTCATGTCTGACACCACACCAAGGGTTGAGTTTGGTCTCTAATAATATTATATATTTAACGGTATAATTATATGTACTATTTACTTGTGTATCTATTCGGTGTTAATTTAAAAGGTTCTTTGCATTATCAGGGGCTTTTCTAAAAACAGTATTACTGTAATGGTACTTCACGACTTTTGTACCAGAAAAGGCGCGGTTATTAATAATAAAGTTAAACTGTTTTTAGATATCGCGGTAGACTTCTGGGATTTATTGACTGTTGGTTGCATTTAATTGAATGTCTGCATTAAAAAAAAAATAAGTTCTTCCCGATATTTTCCTTCACCGTAAGAGAGTCGAATAAATGTACATAATATTACTATTTCGTTAACACATTGATACGTGGCGGGATTTGAACCTGCACCCTCCAGAAGGCAATAGTCCACACCAATGAGCCACCAAGATAAAAAATAAAACTTTTTCATTCACAATTTATCTTGTAAGATATTATTGGTACACGTTGTAACGCGGGCAATAAAGTGTCGAAAAGTATTCCCAAGATATAAATGTAGTGGACAAAGTTCGTAAAGGAATCAACCTTTTTTGACCTTGCTTGTGAAACTTGGATCGAAGTCTAGTCCTAGGTGAAATTTGGTTTTCCTAAGTGAAAGAAAATGAAGGTATACAAAAAATTTAATGTATTATAATTATAAATTTATTATTAGGTATCCAAAGAACAGGGGTTTTCATTTCAACCAAATAATAAAACCGTAAATTGCAACAATAAATTAACAATAGATACGTAACGAGTAGCCAATAGTAACCTCCATCCAATTAGTTAAACAAACGGGCCCAATTACGTGCCAGATTCAATAAGCGACTAAATTAGAAGTTGAAACAGCCGAAATAACATTTGGCCGGTTATTACAATACTGAATAAATAAGCCCATTGTCCGAACTACAATTCCCAATATTCAATGAAATTGTCACATAAAGAACCTTTGATTAGACAGTAAATGACGCCTGGACGTTATCAAAGCAGTTTGATGGTATAATCAATTATTAACAGATTTGATATGATAAAGTCACTAAAATAGATTAGTTGTTTAAACATTAATTTACCGGTTACAATGCTAAGTTTGAAGCTAGATGGCGCTGCGTAAACGTTAATAGTTATTTATTATTATTAGCTCTTATTCGTCTCCACAGAGGAGCTCCAGCCTACCCGTACCAGGGTGTACAGGTCTTGTCGTCCACGTGGCCTGTGCGAATTGGCTGTTCACGCACAGCCTTTGAATCTCTTCGTTGGCGAGCGCACCTCACGCTGTTTTCGTTCCTGTAAGGCGTCGTTTATCCGGCCCTCTTATAATATGGAAGATTTGAAAATATATTGGCCAGTGGCAGGATTTAAACGACGACCTCCTGATCAGAAGGCAACGCCAGTGAGCGACCAATGCTTATTTATTTATTATCATTAATTTTTATATAATAATATAAATAATATGCGCGTAGGGACGTGACGACCCCATCGCCCGCTGGTGAGTTTCACCAGTGCAGTCAGTCACCGCAGGGCAGCTTGTGGCGAGCTGTTGGTGCGTAGCGACACCACGGACCCGACGGCCCCGAGAGTGCACACTGACCGTCTCCGGCTCCCGGAGTGCCCACCCAAGGTCGGGACTCTCACCTCTGGCTTGCCTTCATTGGCTGTCCAGAGTGGGGTTGCAAGAGCTACATGCTTGAGGGGTGGAAGTGAAAGATGCATAAGTCGCGAGTTGGTGCAGTTTCTCTGCGCAGAAAGCGGTGTACACCTCTCGACACCCCTAGCCGCCTGCGCCGGTGTTGCGTCCAGGCATTACGCCGCATAGTGGATGCCCATCTAGCGGGTGGCAAGTCACCGTCTGCCTTAATTTTCAAGATTGAGACATTTGATTTGGCAGGCGCCCCGCTGTCTCAATCAATAGCCCAGAAACTAGTCCAGCAATTACCCTATCCATAGCCCCAATTTATTTTTTTCTTTCCATATTTGCAATAGTCCTTGCACCAAGCGGGTGCTCGCTCTGTGTGTACTTCCATAGTGCAGGCAGAGCGAGCGGCCGCTCGGTGTACACATCACAACTCATTATTCTGTCTCACAAAGCCTCTACGTGTTGGACCAATGTCCCCACGCAAGCTTCAAAGGACCGGTCTATGAACCGTGAACTCCTAACAGAGACTATAAATAATATCTTGTGAATAATTAACTAAGAATATATCTTTTTCCTCGCGACAATAAAAAATGATTAACTTTCATTTAAATACTTTTGACATCATCATTTCGCAGTCCACTGCTGGACATCGGCTAAAATTCAAGGGGTGAAAAAACTAAGTAATTAATTTACTTTCTTTAAAAGACTGCGGTTTTGACAGGGATAAGTTATAGTGCTAAGGAAAGAAACTAAGCAACTAACACGATTCGAGTAACAGTTCTAGATTATAGATTCCTTTGTCATGAGCTGAACTAGATCTTCTCAAGACATCCGTGATATTATTATTATATGTACGCTGTAAACATTGATTTAAGTATACCATAAATGGCTAGTTCTTGCTAAAAATGTAGCATATTTTAACTTTGTTACCAGACGGTTTGTATATGCATTATGAGCCGCTCTTTGAGTACGAAACTTTTTTAATAAATTAGACTGTTACAGTTAAACTTTTTCATTAAATTTACACCAATAATTATTTTTAGCATAAAACTGAAAGCACGAAGACTTATTACGTTATCAGCAAAATGATATTATTTTTGAAATTGTATTACGGCGTTGACGTTTAAACTATTCTTATTTTAAATATTTATCAGACAACCAACATTATTTTTTTCACTAACATTTTTGCACTTGTGAATTGGTTGCTGCTCAGCAGTTTTGTCATATCTAAAAGATGACGCTGGTCTTCTATTAAAAACATAAATCGAGAAAAGGACATCAGTCTAATTTGCATTTACAATTACAATCCTAACGTATACCAAGAAAATTACAACACCATGTTTATGTATTTACTGTAGATTTGTAAGTTTCCGCAGATATAACGGACAGAAAATAAACAAACACCATACCATTGCTGTACTACGCTGGACAACTTGCTTCAATTGTTGACGGTATCGACACTACGATTGAAACCATTCGGATTTTATTTTCAATAGCTAATCCAACGAGTTTCCTTTTAAACTTGGACGCTGAACGGTTTGTCGTGTTCGATATCGCTAAACGACAAAATAAAGCTTACAACAACTTGAAGTGCTCAACTGTTCAAAGTTAGCACAAAAAAACTTGTACGGTTTTGTGGCTGAGGCATTGTTTTGCTTGTATTGGCTACTTACTTAGCTTATTGGTTTATTTTTCATCTAAATTAGTTTCTAAAAGATGTAATATAAAATACTGCTGCATAGTGCTGTAATATCATATAAAGAGCGCATGGCGCCGCATAGTATCGTCATATGGTTCTTCAAATGTTTATTGTCCATTTACAAAAAAAAAAAATGTAATGTAATTTAAAATGAAATTTATTTTTAATGGATTTCAAAAAGTAGATATCATAGTTACACATAGATTTACATTATAAAAAAACGTTTAAAAATGGTTTTCATATTTCTAATCATAAGCACTATTTATGGGCCCTTACATACGGAGAATCTTGAACGGGTAACGCTACCAAAAAGAACTAGAAATTCCTTAAATTGAAAATGCTATTTAGTCTACAGATTTAGAAGTTAAGACGAGAATAAAACGTGTGGAGTTATCGTGCATTCCAAAACACCGTCGGCATTATTCGGCCCAAACAGGGAGGGGCTTAGAAAAACGGTGTCACCTTTTTAAAATATGTCCAGCGCTGTGTAAGGCCTGCGCCGAGGCAAGGGGTATACGTGAAACTTTTGCATAATTCCGGCAGGCATTATCTCGCCTTTGGGGCTCGGTTTGGATTCGTGCCATTTTCTATACAGAAAAGTGGTAAAACGTAACAGTATCTTAACAAGCGCCGCCTGAGTAACTGCGATTATCTGCCACCTTTGTGTTTAGTTTAATGCAATAGAATTTCCGTTGTGCATTTTGTAGGATAGAATTTATGTGGCAGCTTAGACGGAATTTAGTGCACATAAAGCTAGTTTAGGGTAATTAAATTAGAATAAAATAAAAATATTCTATAAAACTATGAAACCCAAATAAGTTGCTTAATAAGATAGCTATGAAAATATTTTATTTAGAAAAACTATTTTCCATTTGGCTTGGTATTATTTCACGAATAGTATTTTTTTTATTGAATTGCATAAACTGTCGGACTAAGAACTCATATTACATTTTCCGAACAGGCTTAATAACGGCATCCCTGATTTTTGTTTCCGTTATACCCAAGACCTCTAACGTTTTTCTTCTTAAAAAAACTGACTTACCTGAAATTATCATAAGAATCTGCTAATTCCGCAATATGTAAACAGCAGCTGCCAGTCCACGAGACCATTTTGTTTTTGTAAGTAAGCTGTCTAATCATTTTACATTAAGGCCCCAAGCTTACATAAACTAACCTAGAAAATCCTGCCATAACAAAATGATCAAGGAGGTGAAAATCATTGGGCGACATCTTAGTTCCAATTTGTGGAAGTTATAATTATATTATTAATAGTAAAGTTAGCGACATAGTCTAGCAAAGCACATTAAACATTTCAGAATTTCTCCTGTATTATGTGATAATGTTTGTAAAATACCAAAAACTATTTTTGACCGTGAATTACCTTTAAAATAATTTGTAAACGTCAGCTAATCCACGCCATATAGTCCCTAACAAACTTGTTTATTGAGCTTGCTCGCTAAAAAGTGTCGCTGTGTAAATTTCCATAATGATTTTGGCTTAGTATACGCTGAAAGACTTTAACATTGTTGTTGAGACTCCATTCATCTTTGGATCCCATTGTAAGCAAAGTTAATGTGCCCCTAATACTGGCATGACTTGCGCAAACTGGCAATATATCGTTATAGTTTTCTCTTGAGCCATGACAAGCTTTCAGCGTGATGTTATAAAATGTTGGGAACAATATTCATTAAGTGGAAATGTTTTTGTAATGATAATTTTATGAGGAAGGTCAAAATGTAAAATATACTTCAAAGCGCTTTTTAAGCCTCCATTTGAAATCTTGTGTTATTTGTAAATAACTTTATGCTACTCGTATATCAATGCTAGATAAAAGTTATTGTATAAGATCACTTAAAATTACTGCTTTTCAAATGTTTAAGTGTAACAAAAGCCACCAAGTATACATTAGTATTAGTATAAAGAAACATTTATTACTGACTTTTAATTTTAAAACATCGTTTTTAATATTAATGCTTTTGTAGCAAAAACAAAAGTTGGAATAAAATCACTGTCCAGCACGGCATGATGCCCGCTTTGCGTTGGCAAATAAACTTCGGAAGATGGCCAAGTGATAAAATGTTTGTTGAACAAGCCTTTTAGTCCGCTTAGTATCCCATCAGATTGTTTGTTCAGTACAAAACGTACAGTGTTATTTTATTGATGGTATCTGGTAATTATTTAACTAAAATACTGTGATAATTTATTTACCTTTGTCGGGATAATAGTCTAGAATACTACTGTCGCTCCCTCAACTCTTCTCATGGGATCCCTAAGAAGTGGCTAAGGGCAAAACATTTTAGCAAAGAACGGATAGCTTACTTTTAACCCTGAGTCTTATAGGTTCCTCCTGCTATCCCGAACCCGCATGAAAGGTGTAGATATAACTGTAAAACACATCACTATAAGTAGACCCTAAGTCCAAAACAGGAATATCATGGTTTGTTAAAGTAGTTTTGATTGCCACTTTGTATTTATTTACATTAGCCACTTATGACTATGACAGTAAGAATGCAAAGTCATGTAAGTATCAGTTTAATTGGTAACTATTACCATAAAAAAAGCGAAAGGGGAAAGGGAGCGTCTGTGGCTCATTGGTGTGAATTGTTGCCTTCCGATCTGAAGGGTGCAGTTTCAAACCGCGCTGCGTACCAATGTCTTTACAAATTTTCGAAATCATATGTACGTTTTAAGACGCTCTTACGGTGAAGGAAAAATCGTTAGCCAAATCAATCCGTACTAAGCCCGTGATGACGACTATGGCACCCTTTACGGGTAGGCTTGTGCCCCTCGGTAGGAACGTTTAATGAGCTGCTGATGATAAATTACAGATCATTGTAATTTTAAAGTTTTATTACTTACGTTTTTACTTCAAAAGAGTTCCGTACTTTCCTCCCCGTCCCACTCTGCAGTATCTTTAAGGCTCTTTAACGGTTTATGACATAAATGTGACGCATATTTTCAGTAGGTGAGCCATGCTTTGGTACATATTATGAACTGAGAGTGCAGCTCTCCTTCTTGTGCATGTTTTTCCAACTATCTTGTATGATCTAAAAAACATTTATGTACTTCAAGACAACGAGTCTCTACACCTTCATATGATTGGACTGCTGCTTTTTGGATGTAAAAGAACGTATTTCACGTATATAGCTGAAATTTGAGCGTAATAATCTATATTAGAAAATATTTATTTCCGAAGATATTACTAACATAAAATTGGTGTTCCTCCCGTCGTTCATCAACCAACTTATGGAAGGTTATTATTAAAGACTGGATGGGTACAGAGGAAAATCTAGAATATCTGGCACAAAGAGGGGGAGACCTATTTCTGACAGTGGACTGCGATGTGTTCGATTCATCCAAAGTCCAAAAATTATCCCATTTGAAAGCAAAAAATATCCCCATAAATTCATCATCATCATCATCATCAGCTCATTAAACGTCCCCACCGAGGGGCACGAGCCTACCCGTATAGGGTGATTAGGCCTTAGTCGTCCACGCGGCCCAGTGCGGATTGGACGACTTCAACACAACCTTCGAATCTCTTCGCAGGCGTGCATGAAGGTTTCCTCACGATGTTTTCCTTCACCGTAAGAGCGTCGGATAACGTACATATATTTCGAAAATTCGAAAACATATTGGTACGTGTCGGGATTTGAACCTCAGCCCTCCCGGTAGGAAGGCGACAGTCCACACCACTGAGCCACCGACGCTCTCACTGTTTTTTTTTTTAATCCCCATAAATTGGTTCGGATTATTTATTGCAACTACTAGTGCCCTTGATATCATTAAGAAATCATTTGTTACGTATAATTTCAAAACGTATTTGTTGTTGAGTCACGCCATGTACCTGAATTCTTATTTTGTGGAATATATTATACAATATTGTTTTCCTTCAGGTTAAGGTGGAGAGTTAAACAGTTTTCATGTGCATGTTTTCCGTGATATGACGACTGGCATAAAACTTATATATTTTGTTTGGAATGAATATTATAAAAGAAAAGCCCGACTCGCTCGTTCAGGTGTTTATTTAGTCTAGTACTAAATAAACATCTATATTTAGATTTATTAAATGTTCTTGTTTAATAGTGGTATGTTTCATTATATTAGTTTATAGGTTTTGGTTCAATATATTTTTAATTAAAATTAATTATTCAAGTATTATCGTAAATAGTAGGTACCAAAAAGATCTTGAACCTGATAATAACAATGACAGTGCACACGATCTGTCCAAAACAGTAATAGTTATTTATAACGGTAAATAATTGTTAAGACTTGATGTTTTAAATAGAAGAGAAAAGTTGCAAAAGACAAATATAATATAGTAGGCATACCTAAACAAATATTTAAAATATATAATCAAATTAAACATGTAAATCCTACTGCGTTAAATTTGTTATGTAAATGTAATCACTGAAGCCGGTCCTTTTGTCTCGTTAAGGAATTATTGAGCCATCGTTTGCTTCCGAGGCTGTATTGATTACATCCATCCATCACCTATTTGATAATCTTGACATCCATGTTAAAATAATATTTAGATCATATGGCAGCAGCAAAATACCGCTATGATCTCAACAGAGTTTCCCTTGTAATTTAAATAGAACAAATTGTGCGTTATTATTGTATGTTTGTATAAAATTACTAGGTTAAGAATAATATGTCTAAGTTGGCGTTAGGATTGGATTTTTGATAGAAATAACGAATAAAGACCAATATTGTATTGATTTCACTCATTACTTATACAACGCAATGTTTATAATTCTGATTTTGAGATACTGGTTACGTAAAAAAAATAGACGTGTTTTCCATTAATCAACAATATTTATGAATTAACCATCAAGTTCTTCTTTTTATATTCCATTACTTAGTGTGTATCAATTATTTGTTAAATGATTGGTACAGACTAAGTAATGGAGCCATATAAATTGTAAAATAAGCGTATTTTTTTAAGATGATTGATATGATCTAAGAGATTATATTGTTACGAATTGACGTAATTAAAATGACATTAAATATGGCGGCATATATGTGATGTCTGTCCACCAAAGAGTATGACATGTGAATTGTCAAATAGAAAGAAGTCTAGTATGTTTTAGATATTTTGCGAACTATGTAGAATGACGTCGACGCTTTTAGCTTAGTGGGTGGACGGGTATATAAGGCGGACCGATGGGTGCGCCGGGTGTTCTACTCAAGAGCGAATAAAGAGTGAAGTACCGGCGACTACAAGGAAGAAGCGCGTGATACAGCGATATCTAATGGATCGTCGAGTGTGAGATAACAGTGTGAAGAATTAACGAGTGATTATAAGTGTGTGTTCGGACATTATACGGACTCTTCAAGTGTTGTGTTATAGTGTGCAATGTTAATTATTGATTATTGTGCGTGCGTTAATTGACTAATGAGTGATAGTGTAAGTGTTATTAGTGTTGTGTAGTTAATAGTGGTAAACAAATAAGTGTGTTACCGTGTTATTCTTCGTATTTGGCAATAATTTATCCAGAACCCCCAGTTCGTAACAATATTATATATGTTTATTTAAAATGCTTATTATTTATTCCCTAACAAAGGTTCCGCTTTGAATAGCCACTTTCAATACAGAACGTAGATCAAAAGTGGTTGTTACATCGCTCGGAAACTATAGACAGTAAA
>PQWD01006615.1:0-57984 GCA_019425675.1 Leucinodes orbonalis
CATTTCTGTAATTATCTTTTTTTAATTTATTATCATCAAACATTTACAGCAATGGTAATCCTTAAATGAGATGTCATTTCTAAAAAAATAAATAAATAATTATTGCATCTGAATACCTCAAAATGTCTTTATATCATAATAAAAATGTTTTGAAAGTATGATAGTCTAACACCTGGACATCAAAAGCCATAGAAAATCAATTCAAGTCGTTTAAACAAATCGAAAAAAATTACTTCTTTATTTTTCTAAATCTCTAGTAAGCAAGGATTTTATTAAGGAGTCTAAATAAATGCTTAATAGAAATTTTATCATCATGCAGTTTTAAGAAAACTTGGTTTTATTGTAATTAGTAACACGCAATCTATAATGATGCACATTTACTAAACAGTATCGGTAGATTACTTTATCATACACTAATGCTCATCTAAACTCAAGCGTCTACACAGCTATACCATAAGCTTAGTTAATTGGCGGGTGAAACATCACTCATGTTTCTACTCTATGGTAACTCGTTCTTGACAGACTAGGTGGCAGCACCGATGCGACGTCTTATCATAACACATCAACACGGCATTGTCTCCGAGTCTCTCACATATAATCGAGTTGGGATCTGGCGTAAAACACAGTTGGTAGCGTTTGTTGGGTGTGAAACTTCAATACTACTCGTAGTTAGAGTTTATATTTAATAAGGTACATATTAACTGATATATCAAATTCTACGGAATTTATTCAAGTATAGGTCAATAGAATACTTCCGGTCGTGTGGATTCAGAAGTTTGTTTCTACGTGAGAAATAATATCTTCTTCACAGCGTAATCTGTGATCGTCTTGGCAAAATTTTATATGATTTGTTTTTAGAGGGATAATCCAATCAATCGATTTTTAATATCAATTGACATGGGCACAAAACCTGCGTGCCAAGATTAAAGAAAAAAATGTCGAATCAGTTTTATTTTTAAACACGTCAAAACTTTTTTTCGAGGGTATAAAAACAATAAAATACACGCGTACGCACATTTACGAGGATTGCACAGATAATGTATTTATTATCAGACAGCCGCAAGCGGCAATTTGGCAAAGGGCGCCAACTGTGACCGTATAAAGTGGTTAATAATTTCACAGGCCATAGAGTCACAAAAAACGAAGTTAATGTTGAATTTCATTTTCTTTTATTTTTGGATAAATTTGACGAGCGGTTTTGTTTCATTATGTGCAGGTCAAATATTTTTCTGTGCCAACAAGATAATATCTAAAAAAAACACGATTGATTTAAGAATTATGGCATGAAATCTAGTTAAATAATTCAATTCTGTTTTATAAGGTTCGATACTATTGCCTACTCATAGAGTAGAAGACATACTTCTGCAAACACAAGTAAAAGTACTTGAATGTCCCTACAAAATAATATCTATACTAATATATAAAGCTGAAGAGTTTGTTTGTTTGTTTGAAGCGCTAATCTCAGGAACTACTGGTTCGATTTGAAAAATTCTTTCAGTGTTAGCTTATTTATCGAGGAAGGCTATAGGCTATATCATCAGCTACGAGTAATAGAAGCGGAGCAACAATGAAGAATGTTTCAAAATCGGGGGTATTTTTTTATACTTGGAGCTTCCGCTGCGTACGCTGAGTAAACGGTTAAAGTTTCACAAAAGTCATGTATGAGAGTATTGTTCTCCTTTTAAAGGTCTACAAAAAAGTCACTAGCTCACTTTAACACATTTTTTGCTAAAAAAAATCTGAAATTGACCCCGAAACCTTTAAAGTTGGAGGGTGAGGAAAATAGTGATAAATGAAAGTACCGTGTTATCCCGAATTTAATGCGAGCGAAGCCGCGGGCAAAAGCTAGTTTTAAATATATCAATTTGACAACAAAACATCTTTCATGGCAGCTAAAGCCTTTAGAACCACATATCTGTACCCTCATATTTTCTGAAAGTCTTAACTTCGTGTTCCCATGATTATGATGTTGTTGTGTTATACATGTTTGACTCTCTTTTTGTTTCTAATTGCTTCTTGCAACACTCTTAAACATTGCAAATGACGGTTATTTCTATTGTAAGAATACCACCGATAAAGTATCAATACAGTTTTGTTGCGTATTATCGATTACATCCCATGTCTCAAGCCGCACGGAGCCTATCGCAAAAACAATCTGCGATAATCGGATTGCGTAAGATAAAATAGGCTGTGTGTACATGATATGCGCGTTGCGCCAGATTTTTTAGGGGCTCCTTCCGAAAAATAAGGTGCTAGATTTTTTGGTAATAGTCCGCATATTAATTTTTAACTTTCTGCCATAAAGGCAGTATGTAAAAGAAATGTCAAAATAGGCTGCAGCTATGATATCATTTCGGGCACACGTTTTATGTCTTTTATCTGTATTATATATGTTTTATGTATTAATGATAGACAATCCATTTTTTTTAAACGTCCATGGTTATAGTCTGGTTGGTAGATTGCCAATGGTCTTAAGCAAAATAAACCTATGTTTCTAAGCGTCAAACAAATGAGTTGGGTTTCGATCCCATACTGTATTTCTGGGCACTAAACCAGTATCCATTTAATTGAACATCCAACAAGTTAAGGGCGAAGGCTCCCAAGACGGCACATTAATAATAATTACACTTAGTCTTGGTACGCCACTATTACAAGATTTGTGCCCGCCCTAATTAGAAGTTATATACCGTCCGTAAGACATGGTTACGTGGGGTGAGCGGACACATTTTAACCTCTGTAGTAACTAAGGCACTTAGTTTTGAAGCAAAAATACTTTGACGTCTTATAGAAAGTCATAATTTACACTTTTAATGTAGATTTTTCTTATGTCTGAATCGGCAAATGAGTAGTATTGACCTGATGCTTAATGATATCACCACCCATTGCCTGCTTGTTTACGTAACTCTAAAATAACAAACATATCTTTACTCGGTGGTAGACTAAGATCTAAGTAGGTACCACCGCATTGCCAGATATCGTCCCGTGAAACAGAAGTGTTTTGCACTTCTGTGTTTCGCGATGAGGGCACTGCAGCTAGTAAAATTACTAGGTTTAATAGACGTAACATCTGTTGTCTCTGGTTTCGGGCGCAGTGCGGCATTGATGGAGAATAATAACTGTGTATTAGTTTTTGGTCTTTAATGCCGCTTTGTCATAGTCAAGCGTGTCAGTTACCATCAGGTGAGCATTCTGACCGCACTGTGCACTTTGTTACATAAAAAAATATTACTGCATCAAATAACCGTTATGGTGTCTAGTTGTGTCACTGGAATTGAGTTTTATAGGACCATGTTTATAATATATACTACAAAAAAAAAAGAAAAAAATACAATAGTTTAATGTTAAATTCAATAAGGATTTAGTTGACATTTCTACTTATAAATAAAAAGTAAAAAAAAAATTTTCGAACACAATAACATGAATAGACCAGTCGCGTACTTTTTATTTATTTTTATCTATTCCACAGCATTTCTTACATCTTAAATCGAAATAATATGGATAGCCTCGTTCGATACTCTGAAATATAAGACAGACATCAAAGCGTATCGTTTGGCATTTATATGAGTAGGCACTTGGCACCCAATAGCACTAAACGTCAAAGTCTATTTTATGGCTGACCGCCGGCGACATAAGGTGAAGGGGAGACGACTCGTAAACATTTTAAGAGCGAATTTATTGAATACTCTTTCTATCAGCTAAGAGACAATATCCTATACATAAAGTTTTCGTGTCATGATATTACTTACCATACTCCTCCGATATGGTTCTTCTGATTTTTATAAAATTGTATATGCATATAAAGTCCATCTCAGAACTTAGGGATTAAGCGTTGATCTTCACTTAAGTAGAGTGAGAAGGGGATAGCGCTAAATAGCACTATCTCTTTCTAATTCATTTTAAGTAAAGTTTAACGTTGAGTCTCGTTCTAGAACACGGGCCTTAGAGTGTTTAAAACGGCGTGTTTTGGGCGTGCTTCTGCTAGGTTCTTATATACGAACAAGGTGCTTATAATACTTAAATTCTATTTATTTATTGTATTAAGAAATGCGTACACCAAAAGTTCAGGTTTAGATTTCCGTACAGTTATATGCTCCCGATATTTTATTTTATGTTCTCAATATAAGTGAGTATTTACAAAATAAGTATAAAAGCATATTTACATAATGAGATGGCACTGTATTAATTTTACCAGCCTACAAAGTCTCGTTCCTAGGCACAGGCCTGCTCACACATTATAGCTATGTGAAAATACCCGCCTCGCAAGCTAAATGCGGCTGTGACAACACCTAGGAATATTAATGTTATTATTTACTAAAATAATTTGTTACATTCATAATAATTCGATTGTATTTTTCATTTATTACTTAAGACTTATTTCATTTTCATAGTAAGAGTGTGGTGGGTATACATTATTTTGTTAATTGGTTTTCATAAGAAATATTTTACATTTTGATACATAAATACGTCTCGAGTGCCGCGAGGCGAGTGTTTGAACCAAACAAAATTTTAATATGAGCTTGATATTTTACACGTGTGCCCTCGGCAAACTTCACAGATTTAATATTGAGACGTCTTTGTTGGTTTACTTAAGTAACCCACGAGAATACAATATAACGAAAAAGACTGGTATTTTATAAACATTATATGTTAGATAGAACGAAGAAAATATTTCCAACGTGATATGTTTTGCTTTTGGTATAACTCGGTTTCAAGTCGGGTAGTAAATACTGTAAGTACTGAATACAGTGACTTGAAATTTTTACGTCACAAGTTAGGAACTAAAGTGGTCCCTTTTATATGAATTAGTCCTCTCGAACTACACTGCTTGACTACATCTTTGAGTTACTAGATGGAATACCAGTGGTTCGTATTGATAGTTTATTATTATTATTACCTACGAACTTTGACAAGCTTGTCCAAAATAACTACTATACTACGGATGTTTTAAACGGTATTGTTAAAATCAATACGCAGAATTGATTTTAAAAAATCTTTATTTTTTTACTAACAGCAATATCAATCAACAACATAATATATTCAAAGTCAAAATCCATTTGTTCAAATCAGGCTCATCAACTAATTCCACTTGATCATTATTCAGAGTTATTTTGGTCTCAACCTGCCATACATTGGGCAAAGTGAATTCCATACATTTCGTTTTTTAGCATGACGTAAAAGATTATTAACAGTAAACCAATGCATTACTTGAAACAGAGCTCTATTTACATCGTCACAATCAAAGATGTCGCAGTAAACAATGACAGTGTTCACCGCATCTCCCTATCAACAAACAGACCAACCCGCTGTTTATTCAATTAATCGTGTCGAGTTTTACAAGACAATAAATTCAGTTCGCATCTAAAAGTTCACAAAGCAATCTTGCAAGCTAAATAAGGACGCTCTCACAAACGGAGCAACCCACAATCCACCAAGAAAATAATGTCAGCATTGTAACTTAATCAAATTTTGTTCAGTTACGTCGGAAGACCCGTCGGAATCTCATTTGGCGAATTAACAATTCACTATTCGAAATTTTACGCTTGTTTTAAGATTTTGTATGGCACAATTAAGCTACTTTGCGCCCTAAATAGTCGGGTGTGGGTGAAAACGTATAATAATAGTAGATTTCGCAAGCTTCTAGACTGTAAAACATAAAATTTAATCAACTCGAGCTATATGATCTGCATTATTTTACAGGAACTGCTATGTTAACGCATTTACAATAAGCTTTTACAAAATGTATTTGTTTTTAATTTTCAAATGGTTGAACAATTAAGGCACAAACTATGATTTTAACGAGATTTAATTATAGGAACTATTTACTAAGATTATTCGATTTCTCAGATTATTAAAAGTAGTCAAAGTTTGATCAAACTGTCTATTTAACCAAAAGCACACTAAACCCTGTGTGAGTTCTGGGAAATAGGTAAATATCCTCATGACTCTTCTTTAACCAATATAAACTAAAATTTGGGATAAAGAGCGCTAACCAGTATAAGGCTCCACAGATAATATAATAATTACTATCTAAACGTTAACACAGAATGAATATCCCAATGCACCACAAAGCTGAAAAGTATGTTTCTAGAAAAAGTTCCAGTGTAACTAAACCTAAAATCTTTGTTCCAGCTGACAAAACGCCTCCCGGTTTCCCATCGATAGTGCCTCCATCTTTCCACCATGGTGGTTGAAGTTGGCCACACTGCGACTTTGCCGTGCCAAGCCAGCGGAAACCCCTCACCTAGAGTCAAGTGGCTCTGGAACTCACTGCCGCTTGATGTCGCCTCAAACCCCAGATATGCGCTGCTCAACGACAAAATGCATGGTAAGTGGTTTATAGTTAACGATACGTTTGTGTGGGTCATTAAATCCATTTGTATGATTTATAACATCGGAGGTGAAGTGCCTCAGATGAGCCTTCCGATGATTGTCACCCAAATAACATTAGNGTTTTTAACATTACTTGTATGTACAACTACACACTGAGAACGAGTATTTTAAGTAATATTTGTGAGACAGAGATATGGAGATTCCTAAATAATTAAGTAAAGTCTCTTGACACAATGTCAATACAGAATAAAACTAACATTTATTTAATAATGCCGATTATTCGAAGCTACTTACGACAGTAAATTTAGTTAAGTATCAAATACATCATAACGATATCCGAAAAATAAAAAAGGACAATTGATATTTTTTTAGTAACTATTACATTATACGTAATTGTGTTTTTTCGTTGTTTTAAGGTGTGTATCTGTAGTGGTCTTTTGTTTACATGCAAGTAAAATAGTCCGACTCGCGGAAATAACTATTCACAAAAAAAAGCTGTTATCTTTCTCCAATAAGCTGCTAGACTTAAAAAATATTTTATAGTATATAGGCACAAAACATGCCAAGAAAGTATTACTGAATAAATTTAAAATGATCATCACGCATAATATTTTGATTACGAAAACATATTAGCTATTTGATAGCATTAAAATCCTAACCGCATTCCCGCTCACATGTTTTTGTTGCAAACTCAAGACTCAAAAGTCGAACATAGTAAGGAAAAATGCACTAAAAACTTGAGTAGTTAAATGTTATTATCCAGTGTTCTCCCGCAAACTTCAGCTGCGGCTGCAGAATGGAACTTCCCGCGTAAATCGTTTCACGCCTGTCACTTTTATGACAAGCGAAATCTGAGCCGCCATTAGCTCAGAATCGCTTCAAGATTCCGAAATTAGGTCCTTGTTTATGGCTCGGAAACTGGGTACGGTTACTTAAAATACGATTTTAAAGTGTAAGTAGCTAACTTGGAGTATGATGAGCATATTAAAACTAGTTATCATGAAAACCATATATTTTCTTACCATCATGATGAGTCTTTGTGATAACTTCACGTCCCTAGATCGGCTGTATGCACCATAGATCAGTGAGATCGCTCGAGCTCAAAAAGCTGGCTGAAACTCCAAAATACTAACAAGTATGGTTAACACGTCAAAATTCGCTACGGATATGACCCCTTCATAAAATTACTAAATTATTTCTTATTGTTTGACGCGATAGCCTTCAAATAAATATGTATTCAGAACTTAATCTTATAAATCTGAAACAAAAATACATAGCGTATCATGACAAATACATATTCAATTAAACTGTAGAATCCCAGAAGCTACAAACGGTGACGGCATAATCAGAAATCCTATATATTTCTTGTACGGTAGGGTTAAATTTAAATCACAATATTGATTAAAAAACTTTTCCATATCGCTACCATACGACGGAAGTAAATCAACTGATTGGCGTGCATGAACTTTCCATGCATGCCGTATGACTTTTGAAGTTTTAATTTTATGAAACAATCAAAACTTTGTAAACTTTATATATTGCGGGCTCGAGCCCAATGTAGCCTATATGTATTGTGTATATTACGAGTATATATATGGAATATAACTTACATAAATGACAGCATATGTGTGAGTTATTAGGTTTCAAACCATTATAGAAAAGTTTGAAGCACCCGCTTACCATGCACTGATCCCTGGATGCCAGATTCAAAATATGTTTATTCTGTTTACGTTCTTATTAATCACTGATTAATGTCAAATTTAATAAAACATCAAGAGATGTTCGAAACTGCGAATAATATTAATAAAATAAATAGTCCGTTAAGGTGCGCTACGATCTTAACGATAACGGGACAAGACACCTTTATGTCATGTCTTCGCCATCATCATATCAGTAGTATGACGTCCACTGCCGAACATACGAGTAGACCTCCCGAAATAACCACCAAAAGCTTTTTTCGCATGACAATAGCACCTTCCTTACGTCATTTTTTCTATTTTGTGGGCGACCAATCCGGTACGTGGTCTCCATTCGAAAACCGATCGGCCCCAGCGGCCATCGGTTCTTCGGACAATGTGCGCCACCCATTTTCATTCCAGCCTAGTACACATTTTAACACCTAACTGTACTATTCCTTTCTAATCACAGGATCTGCGGTCAACATTTGCCAATTCAAATCTGGTGTACTACCTGTTTTTGACTAACGTATTAATAATAAGCAATTCTCATTTAATAAAACTACCTATAAAATAGTTGAATTTAAATTGGTTTATCAGTGGTCATCATCATCATCTCTCCGTGGTTTAACATCACTAAACAGAGGCTACCGAGCAACCTCATTTTTATGGACTAAATGCTATTTCTTAATTTAAACGTCATAATATAAAACCCATATAAAAAGTTATTTAAAGGTCTGATCTATTTTTTGCTTTATAAAAGGCAGGCCTTTCGAACATCTTAATGTAATTCCAAATTACTAGTTTCTTTGAAATCAAAGGAATAAACATATTTTATTCAAGAAGATGACATAGTAATATCATAAACGAAAATACCAACAAAATACATTACAGAACTCCCACAACGATGTTAAACATAAATTTTCACAAAAAAAGATCTTGAATCCTACTGAGGGTTGCGTGCTTTTCGATTCAAATACTTGAATATAATTTATTCGTTTCAGTTCTACTGGAGACAGTTATTCAATGTCAAATAAATTTGCCAACATATCGAGATTATGGAACTAGCAGTTGTTGTATTGAATTAAACTAAAATTGGTATTTTTTTTTTATAAACGAGCAGTCTTGTTCTTATGGAGTTAGTCAAAGTCAAAGTTCATTTATTCAGACTAGGCTTACAAAAAGCACTTATGAACGTCAAAAAGAATACAAAAAATACAATAAAAAATACATTTAAAATACAAAGGTGGTTTGATAAACCATCACCGACTCTGGTCATCAAAGTTACTAAACCGCGTAAGGCTCTGACATGGCTTTCATGTAACGACCGCCACATTGGCCGGTACTGGCATGATTGAGGGGCTTAATTTGCCCTCCGAAACACGGAATCATCACTCTTCTCAAATAAAAGATTTTGGAGAGAGATTGCAAGAGCCATGCTTCGTTTCCTCGCAGTGAACTGGCATGCAACAACGCTTTGCGTTGTGTTTCTCCGAGTAACTGGTGTTTCTCTACCTTTGAATTATTAATATTTGATGTTATTTAGCAAGTTTGACTACAACTCTTCCAGAGTTAATTCAGCAGACTTTTTCTGCTACGGCTAAACTATAAAACCAGTAACGAGTGCAATTTAGATACCTAATAATACCGAACCAATATTATTCTATCAAAACCCAGGCATATTTTTATTTAAAGTACCATCATCATCATCACAGCCTAATTATGTCCACTGCTGAACGAAGGCCTCCCCTAATGAATCCACGCGGGCCGATCCCTAGCAGTTGACATCCACCTGCTACCCGCCACCTTAACCAGGTCATCCGTCCATCTGATTAGGGGTCGGCCTACGCTTCGCTTCCACTGACGCATTTTGAGACCTTTTCGACCTCGATGTTATTATTTTCATCAGTGACATTGTTCTTCATTCGGAAAAATTTAAACTTATTTTAGATTACTCACTTCTAATATTCTTACACGCTGCTCCCATGAAGCTACAAATAGTATACATTCCAATAAAAACAAAGATAAAAAATTTAATATATTTAATAATCTATACTAATATATAAAGCTGAAGAGTTTGTTTGTTTGTTTGAACGCGCTAATCTCAGGAACTACTGGTTCGATTTGAAAAATTCTTTCAGTGTTAGATAGCTTATCTATCGAGGAAGGCTATAGGCTATATATTATCACGCTACGAGTAATAGAAGCGGAGCAGCAATGAAGAATGTTTCAAAATCGGGGGTATTTTTTCATACTTGGAGCTTCCGCTGCGTACGCTGCGTAAACGGTTAAAGTTACACAAAAGTCATGTATGAGAGTATTGTTCTCCTTTTAAAGGTCTACAAAAAAGTCCGCAACAGCATATGTCTATCTTTTAAGGTTAGCTCACTATAACATATTTTTTGCTAATAAAAATTCTGAAATTGACCCCGAAACCTTTAAAGTTGGAGGGAGGGGAAATCCTATGTATTATGATAAATGAAAGTACCGTGTTATCCCGAATTTAATGCGAGCGAAGCCGCGGGCAAAAGCTAGTTATAGATACATGGCTAATGTGACATATCACAATCATATCACATCACAAAGTTGCATTACATTCTAAATGCTCTATGGAGCAACTATATTATGATATAGCTATAATAGCTGTCTGTAAAACATCGAAATCTATTTAAAAATTAACTTATATCGGCAGTAAAAATACTAAGAAGCCAAAAGCGCGCTTGATAAATGTGAAAAATCCAATTTCGTCGTTAACTTTTGTAATTGAACATTTGACATATTTGTTGTTCAAAGTGACCTTTTGTATCTTCAATATAATTCAGTGTTCGCATTATTGAACCCAAATTGCCAATTTGCAACCGATTCGGGACTGAATGATGTTATTTTTATGACATAAATGATTTGCTGAGATAATATGTTCATTGTATTCTTTACCGAAATATTCTTAAGAAAAGAAACAATATCAAATCATTTAGGTATCACATATACAACCAAAAAAGAATCACTACAAAACAATATATATAAGTAATAAATATGTTTATGAGTTAGTACGCATATTACAAGCTAAATGCTTAGTTTGGGACTAGATGGCGCTGTGTGAATGTTAGTGGATCATCATCATCATCATCAGCTCATTAAACGTCCCCACCGAGGGGCACGAGCCTACCCGTGTAGGGTGATTAGGCCTTCGTCGTCCACGCGGGCCCAGTGCGGATTGGACGACTTCACACACAACCTTCGAATCTCTTCGCAGGCGTGCATGAAGGTTTCCTCACGATGTTTTCCTTCACCGTAAGAGCGTCGGATAACGTACATATATTTTTTCGAAAATTCGAAAATACATTGAACGTGTCGGGATTTGAACCTCAGCCCTCTCGGTAGGAAGGCGACAGTCCGCACCACTGAGCCACCGACGCTCGATGTTAGTGGATATTATATATTTATTATTGTAAGTCCTGTTATTCGAAACTAAATTTTAATTCAATCATATAACATACATAAACTGTGAGAGCATGATGACGCAATAGACTAGTGCGTTCGGTTGTCGACCATGTAAGCAAATTAGCTTTTAACATGATCATGAAATGGTGTCTGAAAAATATTGTCCTTAAGTCCTTCCATCCTTCAGAAGCCATTTTTCTCCGCTACTATTTAGGATGGCAGTCGTTTACACCCGTTATATAAAATTGAAGTAATATTTAATGGAGTTTTCACGATTTTAAGTGCTATGAAAAATATAGTGCTTCAATTCTCTGTATTTTAACACTTTCTACAAATGGTCTCTCGGGGACAAAGGAGGGATCGGTCGCCATTTATAAGACTGAAGAAGTGCCATTCAATAGTATTGCTGAGATTATAGAACTTATTAAGCTTAAGTTTTAAAGTTTCAAGTACAATCTCGTAAAATGAACGTACGAAACATTTGAGACATAAATCTTTACTGATAAACTAGTTTAACATATAGACATCTTTAACAATAGACTATGGTTAATGCAAAGAAAACACCATCAAACAATCATTATACGCCTGGCCATGACAGATGAAGTTTTGATGTTAGGTCTCATATACCCCGTAATTTTACTAGCAACAGTGCCCTCATCCTGAAACATTAAAGTGCAAAACACTCCTATTTCACGGGACGATATTTGGCACTGCGGTAGTACCTACCTAGACGACTCAGTATCGAGTCCACCATACCACCTAGTAAGTAGTGAGTTGCTTAAAACTTGTAAACCAATACCACAGTCAGTGTCTATATCTCAGCTGCGTATGTTTGCATGGATCGGACGCATTGCTGAAAGTCTCTCGGTAGAATCATCGCTAAATTGCTGGCGTAAATAACTGACGTATGGGACAATATTTATATAATTTGACGAACAAACTTTTGTCAGATCGGCACTCACCAAGATATATGTATTGCGATTTGCATAATAGCCCAACGTTAGACATAATGGCTACTCCGAGGCGTGGATCATAACAGGCTTGTTCGCGAATCCGGGCTTAGGTGTTGTACGCAACGCGGGTACAGGCAAAAGTTAATAAAGAGACGGGATCTGCGGGCATTATCTGGAATAACAGCGGAACTTTATTAAACACGCAGCTCGGCCTTTGTGTATAACACGTTATAATTGTTTGTCTAAGTCCGAAGTGTATATAAGATACGTGTACCCCGCGTTGGGAGGGCGCTCGATATTTCTCAATGGGTAACTATTGAATTGTAAGTGCTTTATGATAAGCTCGCCGCTTCTCAATTTTATTGAAATGAAATGACACTTATTCGTTATGAATCATTATTATTATCATTTTATGAAGTGAGTGAGACCAATGTCCTTATCATCATCATCAAATCATTATATGTCCCCGCCGAGGATCACGAGCCTACCCGTAAAGGGTGTATAGTCCGTTGTCGTCCACACGTGCCCAGTGCAGATTGGCCGACTTCACGCACAATCTTAGAATTTCTTCGTAGGCGTGCGCAGGTTTCCTCACAATGTTTTCTTTTCACCTCCAGTGTGCTCATCTAAGAGTAATTGCTACGGCTATGACAGATATATCCATGAAGGAAACCAATGACTAGGTTATTTTCTGTCAACGCTACCCTACGTCTTTCACTTACACTATAATTTAACTAGCTACAGTGCTCTCTTCTAGAAACAATTCTTCCTTATCGAAGAGCGATATTTTGGCACTGCGATGAATACCTATTTAGACAACTCAGTATCTTGCCTACCAACTTAAAAATTATGTATTTGATGCTCTCATTTTATTATTTGCCCGAGTTCGGAATACAGTATATAAGGTGTATAGTTTTTACGACAAAAGCATATCTCTTCCATGCGTCGAACAGTATTCATTGTAGATTTAACAACATAAATAGGTTATTTGTCCCTTTTAAAGTAGATTAAATACGTTGTAAATAATGTCGACACATCAATTACCCATTGGCAGCTTTAATTATTTTGCAAAAGCAATTAGTTTCGTGATAATAGCAATTAGTTTCAATAATGATTTAACGTAACATAAACCGTTGAATTAACATTATATCTTTGTTATTGTTGATATTTTCTTTTAAAGTATGAAAGAGCTCGCTTCAACCTATCGCAGCTTACAGCTATACATGGCACAACACATGGCTTTCGTCATCCAGCCTCCACCAGCAAACATTCGCAAGTCGTTGGTCCACCGGGTCCTACACTAGGCTTCCCAGGACGCGGTCTCCACTGCAGAACTCCTCACCTCCAATAACCATTGGCAATATACGTGACTGGCCAGTACCACTCTAGCTTTCTGATCCGGCGAGACGGTGTATCAACGATCTATATAAAATTAACTCATAATTATATTTTAATTTTAAATTAAAATGGCTACTAATATAGGAAACTGTCGGGTGAACCATATTTAATTCGCAATTTTAAGCAAATTTTAATACAGAACTTTGCGGTTGCTGAATAAGCTTTAATAAATTTCCGGCTAAAACGCATATTTTACCTCAAAAGGCTAGACTTGAACGTTGTTCACAGTTTTCAGTGAAATTTCCTTGGATAAGAAGTTTTGGTGTTGTTATTTATTTAGTTGCCTACTCTGACTGGTTTCATATCGTCATTTGGCCAATGATGTAAAAAAGCATGGATTCGTGTTATGCTCACAAAACAATCGAAAAAAGTATTCCGAATGCAATGACAGCACATAAACATATTTCGAATTTCGAACAGATTTACCTAAAAAAGAGTACAAACTGTACTCTCTTCGGCGGTTCGTTTTTGAGGCACGGATGGCGTATTTACCTTTATATATACAAAATATCATTGCATTTGGCAGTCATCATAATCAATAATATTTGTATAGTTGATGACCTGTATAAAGTAATAACATTGAGAAGTAAAAAACTATACAGATACAAAAGATTCGGATTTCATCACGCTTTTCAAGGTATTTTTAAGATCAACGCGATTCAACGTTTGATATGAATAAAACTAACTGAAAATAAGTTTTAAATATAGTAACAACTAGCCTTTCAACTTTTTAAATAAAAATACCAAAACCATAACTTCTTTTTGAAAAAATGTATTGAAGTAATACGTAACAAGTAATATTCAAAAATCTAATAGCTATATTTATCAACAAGGAACCATGAAACAGTAAACAAACCCAGATATTCTGATAACATGACCAATTTACCACAAAATAGAACAACAAAGACCTTTATCTTCACTCACAATACTTACTGTTCAACCTATAGCCATACTTTTTGATGGTAATTTGGAGGGACGCGGGAAGTTTCCTGCCTGAAGACAATAGAACCCGGAACTATTTCAATAAATGTCCCTATTGGTGTGTTAGTTCCGTATTACTTATCCTATCCCGTGGGTATATGCTGTCTAAACGAAAACTTGTACGAGACATCTGGTAAGTTTGCGGTGAAATATTATAAAGAAGAAGGAAAATATTTATTCTTTGACTCAATAAAATAAAGGAACCGCGTGGACGACTAAGGTACACCCTTTACGGATAGGTGATGGTTAAACATACTTTTCACAGGTTATATGAGTTATGCCTATGGAAGCTCGTGTATGATAACGTCTGCATCTGCTTTATATGTGTGCAGATAAAACTTAACATCTTACTGCTCGGTCCACACCATTGAGCGTCGGTGGCTCAATGGTGTGGACTGTTACCCTCCTACCAGGAGGGTTGTGGCTCAAATCCCGCCACGTACCAATATGTTTTCCAATTTTCGAAATTATATTATGTATTTCTGACGCTCTAACGGTCAATGAAATCGCGAGGGAACCTACGCACGCCTGCGAAGAAGTGTAAAGGTTGTGCGTGAACTCGTCCAATCCGCACTGGGCCCGGGTGGACGGCTAAGGCCTAAACACCCGCCACGGGTAGGCTCGTGACCCTCGGTGGAGACGTTAAATGAGCTCATAATGATCTTACTGCTGCAAATACATGTAAGCAGCACAGCATCACTATTGGGAGATTGGGCATTAACCCATTACGCGCGCCAATACGAGTAAGCAGCACAGCATCACTATTGGGAGATTGGGAATTAACCCATTACGCGCGCCAATACGAGTAAGCAGCACAGCATCACTATTGGGAGATTGGGCATTAACCCATTACGCGCGCCAATACGAGTAAGCAGCACAGCATCACTATTGGGAGATTGGGCATTAACCCATTACGCGCGCCAATACGAGTAAGCAGCACAGCATCACTATTGGAGATTGGGCATTAACCCATTACGCGCGCCAATACGAGTAAGCAGCACAGCATCACTATTGGGAGATTGGGCATTAACCCATTACGCGCGCCAATACGAGTAAGCAGCACAGCATCACTATTGGGAGATTGGGCATTAACCCATTACGCGCGTCAATACGAGTAAGCAGCACAGCATCACTATTGGGAGATTGGGCATTAACCCATTACGCGCGTCAATACGAGTAAGCAGCACAGCATCACTATTGGGAGATTGGGCATTAACCCATTACTCGCGCCAATACGAGTAAGCAGCACAGCATCACTATTGGGAGATTGGGCATTAACCCATTACTCGCGCCAATACGAGTAAGCAGCACAGCATCACTATTGGGAGATTGGGCATTAACCCATTACGCGCGTCCAATACGAGTAAGCAGCACAGCATCACTATTGGGAGATTGGGCATTAACCATTACGCGCGCAATACGAGTAAGCAGCAGCATCACTATTGGGAGATTGGGCATTAACCATTACGCGCGCCAATACGAGTAAGCAGCAGCATCACTATTGGGAGATTGGGCATTAACCCATTACGCGCGTCCAATACGAGTAAGCAGCACAGCATCACTATTGGGAGATTGGGCATTAACCCATTACTCGCGCCAATACGAGTAAGCAGCACAGCATCACTATTGGGAGATTGGGCATTAACCCATTACGCGCGCCAATACGAGTAAGCAGCACAGCATCACTATTGGGAGATTGGGCATTAACCCATTACGCGCGCTAATGCGGATTGGTGGGTGTTACTCCTTCCCTTAAATAGTCGCCGGGTCTTATTAAATTAAATGACGACACAACACTTGGTTGACTTGATATATTTTAATATGTCAAGTCAACCAACCTTGATATATTTTAATAATGATTTGTCTTATAGGACCTATTAAAATGCAAACTTTGCTTTGGATAAGTTATCAGTTTTTTATAAACTATGTTAATTATTAATTGGCAGCGAATATTTTAACAAAATTTACGGTAATTTTATACTGTTTTCAACAATTTAAACTTTCCAAATAGTATTTTGTGCCGCGTTCACCATATAATGAAAAGTACACAACGGAATTCTGTGAACTTACCAAATTATGAGTGATTCTAGAGAGGATACCGTGAAGTATCTTCCTTAAAAACCAACGATATTGAACGACCTTTTTGGTGTTATGGTTGAAACGTTGACTACTACACCAAAGGTTCCAGGTTCGATTCCTGGGCGTTATAAACATTTGAATGCATGAACAGACCAATAGGTCTGAGTGTTTCTATGCATATTATGTATGTATTTATAAACAAGTATATAAGTATGTTTATCCGTTGTATAGTACTTAGTACTCGTGTTACAGGTTAGATGGCGTAGTGTGAATTGCTGTGGATTTATTTATTATATACTGTTTTCCTGAAATAGTGGTTTATAACCGCGCAAGTAAAGAAGAGTCCGATTGGCCGACTCACGCACAGGACAACCTTTGATTCTTCGCAAGCGTTACAGGTTCTTCAAGATGTTTTCTTCACTGTACGAACGTTGGATAGCGTTATAATTATTCGGAAATTGGCGGGATTGGAACCTGTGCCCTCCAGATCGGAAGGCATCGCGTGGTCTCACGAACGAGCCACTGACGCTCATTGTATGGGTGACCGCGAAATATTATCTCAAGACCTTTTTGGCTTCGGAAGGCAATGTTAAACGCGTTAGTCCCGACAACTTTTTTAAGATGGTAGTCCGAAAAACCTCTCATTCGGCATTGGGCGCGCGTGACGTTACTTCCCAACCGCATAATTAATAATAAGAGAATTAATAGTTATTATGTGGTCCCAACCGTCCCATATCTTTTCTTTAAGGAAAGCCTGTGCCCTACAGTGAGGTGTTATAGGCTGATAATGGTCTCACAGTATCTAAGTTTTCATTCAACTTTGCCTTAATGAGGCAGAATTTCTACACAAAGCATCATAAGCTGTTCAATGTTTAAAGCTTTCATACGCGTATCAAAACGTAACAAACTACTAAAGAGTCCAGACTAGATACTATTAAACATTAAAAACAGAGTTGTTCATCGATTTATCAGAGGTATTAACAGCTTTACAAACATTACGCTACCTCTAAGCCTCGAATACCGTGAAAAGCTCCGGCATTATACCTGAGAAAAACGTTTTCGGTTGATTGAACCCAATAATTATGATGTTGAGTTATCACTCCACGGATCTATAGACAAAGCTGTTACAGTAATCCTCTTTTCGTTCAAGAAAATAAATGTTTTTTTTTTTTCACCGTTCGTTATTTCGCGGCTTTTTTCAGTTCTGTGGTTATTTTGTTTTTGTTTATGCTTGTTGCTTTGTTATTTATTTTAATTCTAACTGGGCATATATACACACATGGGTGTATAAATAAATAAGGACGGATTGTCTTTAATGTGATCCCGAAATGACAGCTGCTTTCTATGTCATTTTGACAAATAATTTTCTGATATTTTTGGTACATTAATTTGAATATATCAAACTTTAAATATGTAATCGAATGTGCATTTATGTCCAAAAATTTATTCCTGTTTTTTTTCTTTGGATCGGTTTTTGCACCATTTTACTACGCGAACTATGTCCTATTTAGCTTTTTCTCAGCTCTGTTGACAGATGCGCGCCAAATGTCTTAATTTTCCATACAAAAATTGTCCGAATTATGACACTTTTGTTGATAGCAGGACTCCGTCCGTATTGTTTTTATACGTTCATGACAGTACACCAAAAAAATAACATGAGGAGTACATAAACATTTATCAAGTACAATAGGTGGCCTAATGGCCCAAGGCAATATCTTTCAAGCAACCTAAGGATAGAAAAAGGAGGTTTATAAGGAGCATTATAGTATACTTAAGCCTCACAAATGTATATATATATTACCACACAAACATATTATCATCATCATCATCAGCTTATAACGGCTCGCTGCAGGGCACTGGCCTTCACGCACAGCATCCATATATTAACAAAATAACCATAGAAAACTAATTCATATTTAAAATAAAATGTACACTTGTACCCACTTGAAATTTGTTCCAATTCCTTGTCAAGCAAACTTGGCTGTCTTGCCCCAACGTTGACCTATAATCAAATTTAATTAAAAATGGAATTATAAAAAAATGTTCAGGGATTAATTTAATTTGCACACCCTTAATGAGACGACGGGTCGCGTTATGCTAAAGTAGGATTGAAGAAATATTAATTTGGAAGATATTTGACATTATTTCTTTCGTGCAAGAAACGATAAATAGTCATTCTATTTATTGATTTTTTATTTTGAATTCCTCTAATGGTCCTTACAGCTTCACCTGATACATGGCAAATGGAGATACTGTTAGCATTTAACGCTGTGAGCTATCTGAGCTCGACACTGATCCGATAAACCTGTAAAGGCCATCTGCGGCCATCAGCAATAGTAAAAAAAGCTGACAGCCTTAAAAACATAATGCAACCTAAGGTATGGCACCACAGAGCGGTACTGAAACATCGGGCCTTTATGGCTAGGTATCTTAATGCTTAGATTCAGGGAAAACTTGGTACGATTATTAAAAATATAATTAAAATCATCTGACTTTACTTTTCTTACTTTAAAAGCCTGCCCGCTGTTGGACTTAGGGTCCTCCTAACCGACGTTGAGAAGTTTTACTTTAATCACCACGCAAAGCTGGTGGGCTATAGATAATTGTACCTTTAAAAGGACTGGTTGAATGATTGAACACTGCTACTTTCTATACAGTAGGGAAGGCAGCAGGACAGTAACTGCTAAGCCGACTCTTTGAGCACCCGTGAAGAGTAAGGGTTTTTTTTTATGTTTTAAGGATACAGGACGGTCGGGAGGTTCACCTGATGGTAAGTGACCATGACAGAGTGGCATAGAAGGAGACCAACAACAGATAGACAGTTATTATACTTCATCAATGCCGCTCTCCACCCATCACCCCAGACAATAGATGTTAGGTGTCTTATATCCGGTAATTCCACTAGCTACAGTGCCCTTATCCCGAAACAAAAAAGAACATAACACTCCTGTTTCACGGGACGATATCTGGCACTACGGTGGTACCTACCTAGACGACTCAGTATCGAGTCTACCACCTAGTAAACAATTGTATTATAATTTGTCGTAACTCTATGATCAACGTAATCTATAAACCATCTTAAGTAATAAATTAACGGCCCCTGAGCTATTAAGCTTGGCAAGCCTTTGAGAAAACCGTTTTACTAAATTGAGTCTTCTCGCGAATCGTAAATGCTAAAACTTACCTTTATTTTATACTCAATAAAACCTTTATAACCTTATAAATACCTTTTTGGTCTGTTACTGAAACGAATTGGCCGCTCCAATAACAAAAATACTCTCTAAAAGATTGTAAAGTTGTAAAACATGTCATTGCATTTTTATATCTAAAAATATAAAGCTAAATAGATACGATGAACGTAGCAAATATATCAACATTTCGAAATGTTTATCTTATTGTTAAATAAAAACTATAGCGCAAATGACTTCTCAAGTAAATCGCAGAACAAACTCAGTCCTGGCTGTGATGTTAATAATTTCAATTTTAATGGCATTATGCACTCCACAAGAGGTGAGAAGTAATTTAAATTCAGTTAGGGCGGTACCGCGAGCGACTTTCGTGGGCATTTAATCTTATTAATTTTAATTTATTCGAGTAGATTATTTCTCCTTGGACGGCTGTCTTAGCCCGCCGTATGATTGCTACTTTGTTAAGAAAATAGTTACGTAAGCGGCTAAAGCTGTAGGTAACTCGCAAATTTTCCCAGGAGATAAGGGACTTTGGAGCACCTGTTTGGTGAGATTAATAATAATAAATTTGTTTATTTGGGACCAGTTATTCATATAAGCTTTGGTGGCTCGTAACCTCATAAGTGTGGACCGTCGCCTTCCGATCGGAGGGCGCAGGTTCAAATCACGCCACGTACAGATGTACTTTCGAATTTACGAAATTATATGTACGTCATCCGACTCTCTTACGGGAAAGGAAAAAACCTCCCGATGGCGGTTAGGACTGAATTTCCTCAAAGTCGTAGATACAATCATAATATGATGGAATCGAAAGCATTTTACCACCTTAATTTTGAGTTTACCGTTTGCTATAAAACCTCTTATAACCCATCCATCATTGGATAAGAATGAGGAACGCCAGCATATCTAATAAGAATCGAGCGTCAACAAAATGACTCGACATTCGATATTATCTCATTATTAGCTGAAGATTTTGGCTCAGATCACCTTTTGATTTATTTTTTTATAAAATAATACAGACCAAGTGACTTTCTTTAAATATTTAGTGATTTTAGCTTAATTTAATTTATATTGAGAAAAAACCGACACGTACGAATGTTTTTTAGAATTATCGAAATTAGATATAAATATACATTTATGCGATGCTCTTACGGTGAAGGAAAACATTGTGAGGAAACTTACGAAAAAATTCAGATGTCAGATTCAGGATGTGCGTGAAGTCGGCCAATAAGCACCTGGGGTGTTACCGCAATCTCTTAACACAGTATTGTTATAATGATACGTTAGCATTTTTGTACCAGAAAAGTGAAGTAATATTATTGTAATAATGTTTTATCTGGCCCGCGTGGATGATTACGTCCTATACACCCTTAACGGGTTAGCTCGAGCCCTTCAGTGGGAACGTATATTGAGCTTATGATGATAATGACGTACATCTATTTTAATAACGGATTCAAGCAATATTATTTTCTTTCTTTCTTTATTACACTTGAAAACGTATGCAAATGATTGGTTTTAGGCGAATACGATTATACACGAATCGTATAATATAAAAATAAATCTTAAAATAAGTCAGTAGACTCAACAACACCTGTACTCAATTTTACCAGTTCTAAGATGTTTATTGAAGTCCAAGGAAGGTTTTCCTGGCGAGAAAAAAAAGAAAATGAATCGCAAAATGCGATGGTTAAGAGGACAGGTCAACAAAGAAACAAATGGACAAATATGAATAGCTAAACAGTGTTCTAATAAGTTGTTGATTATTATTTTAGCTACTTAAGTTTTGTATCAAATCCCCATGACTTAACAATGATGTAAAAAAGTATAGATTCGTGATATGCTCACAAAACAATCGAAAAGTGTTCCGAATGAAGTTTCGAATGGGCGTACATTTATCTAAACAAAAGAGCACAAACTGTACTCTCTTCGGCGGTTCGTTTTTGAGGCACGGGTGGCGTATCTACCTTTACATATACAAAATATCATTGTGACTTAAAGATAAAACAAAACACTTCCACATTTCAAATCTTTTTGACAGAACGAGGTCTGTCGGGTCCACTAGTTATTTATATATTTGTTGGTATGTCTGTTAATTACGGTGTTTCCAACCGCATGACGCCATGTTTTTCCAACTATCTAATGGGAACTTAATTGTTTGCGTTGCACCGCAACATTATTGGTTGAACCGCACCCGGACCACTGTTTTAAGTATCTAACTGACACGTTTATGTGTTTGTATTTAAATTGATTCAACTTTTGCGGTGTCCGAATTCAGTGCTTGGACAGAAGTTTCTACGTGTTGGCAATGATGTAAAAAGTTTAGATTCGTTATATGTTCAAAAAACAACTAAAAAAAATGTCCCAAATGCAGCGACAGCACACATACACATATTTCGAATGAGCGTACATCTACCTAAACAAAGAGCCTACAACTGTATCTTTGGCGGTTCGTTTTTGAGGCACGGGTGGCGTATCTACCTTTATATATACATAATATTGGACTGTTGGTGATTGTGCTATTAATAATAATAATATAGAAGTCTGAGTGTTGGTTTCGATTGGTGCGTTATTTAAGGGTCGGAAGTTCGGATCGTAGCTTCCAAGTTGAATCCATATGTAGTGCAAATATTTATGCATAAACATATATGTTTACTAAAAGTTGGCTTGGGTCTCAAGAGATGTGTATTGGGACCCCTTACATCTGTATCTATCAATCAGTTACACCTTATTGTTATGACTTTATCCTCAAAACCATAACCCTATTTCATGTAAGAAACGAAATAGGGTTTTGGTCTAGGATTTTAATGTAATACATAATGTCACCTAGGAATACTAACATTAATATTAATTTCAGATTTATTCTAGCATTGTTTGATGCAATTGTTTATCATTGACCATATTAATGCGAAACAAAGACTGGTTTTACGGTATTTAGTGGCTGAAATTAACAACCGAAACTTGGTCGTGCTAAATAATACCAAACATGGATATATAGAGCTGAATATGTCACTTCATTTCTATGTCAGTTACTTTTCTGTGCTCAACGACTTTAACAACCCGTAAAAGGGTACTGCTGCACTTAGGGTCTATCTTAGATATACAATAAAGTAACTAAACACATAATCTCAGTCTGAAAGTGTCTGTGGCAAAATTATGCCCAGCCGTCAGTTGGGCAAAGTTTACTTTCATATTACGTCGCTCGTCATATGTCATAGTAACATTGTAGCATGCTCGTGCTTTCGATTCTGTACCTTTTAAGGACGCCTTAAGATCAAAATTTTAATGCATAATTTTATGCCATAAATATAACATGGTCAACGTATGTGTCAAGTGGCTCGGACATTTTTTTGGTTGATATTTCTTCGTGATTTTGCATCTAGTTTGTTTATTGTTCATCTGAGGGGTCTATTCAAAAAATAAAATAACCTCCTACACCCTACCCAATAGAGCGTCGGTGGCTCAGTGGTGTGGACTGTCGCCTTCCTACCGGGAGGGCTGAGGTTCAGATCCCGACACGTACCAATGTATTTTCAAATTTTCGAAAAATATATGTACGTTATCCGACGCTCTAACGGTGAAGGAAAACATCGTGAGGAAACCTTCATGCACGCCTGCGAAGAGATTCGAAGGTTGTGTGTGAAGTCATCCAATCCGCACTGGGCCCGCGTGGACGACTAAGGCCTAATCACCCTATACGGGTAGGCTCGTGCCCCTCGGTGGGGACGTTTAATGAGCTGATGATGATGATGATGACCCTACCCAATGCAGGGCACAGTTTCCCCACACAGCGTGGTTATGAAAGGCAGCTATATCCCAAACATAGGCCTAACGCGGGTCGGTGGGTGTCGTAAGAAGCCTACTAGCGGCAACTTAACGTTATTAGGCTGCCGACGTAGCATGGTAGCTCCGAAGCACACATATTTTTTGGCCATCCGATGAGCGTTCATAAAAAGAAAGAAAGAAAATGTTCTATTTATCACATCAAAATAACAATTAAATTTAGCTAAATTAAAGCTAAACAAAGCTAAATTAATTAAACATAAACATGAGATATATACAAATGAGGTCCCCAGTGTATATCAATTGTTATCTTTCGCGAGCGATTCGATTGACGCCTGAAAAATGTAATTGCACTCGTTATACAAGCCCACGTTTCTCTTTGAAGCTTATACGCTATATTTAAAAAGTATGCCAACATTGTTTGTTGTAATGAATTATTCATTTTTTTATTATCCGTCTCACACGACATACCCATTCAACTAAGCTTCATAAATAGAAAAGGTAACAAAAGTTGATACTTAAGTACTATTAAGTAAGTGTTAACAGCTCCCAAAAATCCATTACAGTTTTCACATCCAGGTGTGGCACGCTTTCACCAACATAATTCCATTGCATGCGCTATTACTCAGCGGGGGTCGACTTCGCACTAAAATATGAAGTCTGAAACCCCTTCCAGTATTACGATTTCAATGTGCCACCCGAAGGGACCAGATACATGCAGTGATTGCGACCTACGGGGCGAGATTACGACTCATTTACATACAAATGCGGGACCTTCCAAGTTTGAATGGGACGCTCTGTACTGTTGTTCTAGCAAAAAGCGGGCCTTAATTCGAACAACAATAACACGCGTGCTGTCGTTGATTAAGGTCGCTTGTCGCTACCACTCGCAGCCCCGGGTGTCACTTCCATTTATATTTTTCTATATCCGTGTTGAGCGTATGTTACTCGTAATGGAATTATCGTCGCAATAAAAATCTCGCAATTTGATTGTTTTTAGATGTATGTGGATTAAAAGTTTTACATTTCGAATACTGGATGAGGGGATATGAAAACCGACAAATACTGGAATGGCATAATAAGCAATGATATTCTGTATATATAAAGGTAGATACGCGATTCGTGTCTCAAAAACGAACCGCCGAAGAGAGTACAGTTTGTACTCTTTTGTTTAGGTAAATGTGTTCGAAATTCGAAATATGTGTATGTGTGCTGTCACTGCATTCAGAACACTTTTTTCGATTATTTTGTGAGCATATCACGAATCCATTCTTTTTACATCATTGATAATAAGTTACAGTTTTTTACCCTTTCTTTAAGGTAAGTTAAGACAAATTTTAATGCTGTCTTCATCATTTTATCGAGGAAGTTAAGTCAAATCGATAAGCAATCAGACCAACTCAGTCACTTATGTTGAAAGAAAGAAAGAAATAAAACATTTTTCATGTCGTTGTTTCTAATCTTCTTTACGGTTTAATGCGAGGTTTATAGATAACTTAGTTTTAATAAATACTGTACGAAAAGACTTTGGTACGTGGCGGGATTTGAACCTGCGCCCTCCAGAATGGAAGGCAACAGTCTACACCAATGAGCCACCAACGCTCACAGACAAAAACAGAGATAACTGGAGCAAAGTTATAATCACACTGCTCTTAGGTTTCATGAAATCTTATCTAACAGGATTTCAACATAAATCATTGATACTCATATCATCAGTGGCGTGCACTCCATATATGCAAATAATCATTGCATACCCTGTTTGTCCAGACAACCCGGAAAATCGCCAACATGTTAAATGATTCCTACTTATTCGCCCATTTCCTTTACAGATTTGAAACCATAGGCAATCTGCTGTCATCAACAGCACTCAATTTATCAAAAAAATGTAAATTATTATAGTTTTTTTTAAATTTGACATCTCTCATGATGGTGAGATGGCGGTCAAATGTCTGCCTATAGAGGATAAAAAATATATAGTTTTTGCGATTAGTGTCACTTGCATACCCTACTCATAATCTCTGTGCACGCCACTGCACATACAAGTAGCAAACTAAGTGTGTTATCGCGCACTCGGGACATAATGCACCGCGTACATTCATCGTCACATTGTAAAAGTGTCCGACGGCAAAGTTGGTGTGTGCAGTTTTTCCCAACTTCACCCCTCGTCTGCCAGATGCATTCTGAAATCTGGTTTGTTGTTGGCACTTTTAGGCTTTATTTTATTAAAAGCGGTTGCGCAATCTGAGGCTGCTGATGACTATGTTTTTAACAGAGCTACCGGACAAAATAATCAGGAAGAAAGAAAGAAAACATTTTATTAAATCTAAATTTATTAATATTTTTTTATGTAAATTTAAGTTAAAAAAATATTATGTGTAGGTATTAAACTCGTGTTTTGCCAAGTACAAGATACTTTCCCGTAGTAATACGTAACCTATGTGTTAATCTAGGGTGTAGGTGGTCCAAATAAATCGATATGTACCAAATTTAATAAATCTAATTTAATAAGAAGTTTAGTGGGATAAAACCCTTAAGCCGTTTACATGAAAAGAATTAACAAAATAACGCCTTTTTAATATTAGTGTGAATTATGTTTTAGAACTCGATTAAGGCTTTTAGATTCTAGAATCCACGCTGTCTCTTCGTGTCTTTTGGTGGCCCTAAATTAGAAATATTAACTCGACCACAGACCAGATTTTTATTTAAGTATTTATGATACTTACAATTCTAATTTTTGACGACCCATTTGGTGTTGCGGTTGAGAGGTCGGCCGCAACACCAAGGTTTCGGGTTCGATCCCCGGGCAGTACAAACAATTGTGTGCATGAACATGTCTGTTTGTAATGGTCTGGGTGTTTTCTATGTATAATATGTATGTATTTACAAAAAAAACATATATGTATGTTTATCCGTTGTTTAGTACCCATAATACAAGCTTAACGCTTAACTTGGGGCTAGATGGCGCTGTGTGAATGTCAGTGGATATTATTATATTATTATTTAATTTTGCTTAGAAATTATTGCCAAACACGAAGAATAACACGGTAACACACTTTATTAACTAACCACAATAAATTACACACAACACTAATAACACTTACACTCTCACTAATTAGTCAATTAACACACGCATTATAATCCGTAATTAACACTGCACACTATAACACAACAGTTGATGAGTCCGTAAAATGTTATAATCACTTGTTAACTCTTCTCACTCGACGATCCCATCTATATCGCTTTATCACTCGCTTCTTCCTTGTAGTCGCAGGTACTTCGCTCTTCGTTCGCTCTTGAGTAGAACACAAGACTGCCGGCGCACCCGTCGGCCCGCCTTATATACCTGTCCGCCCGCTAAGCTCGAAGCGTCGACGTCATTCTGCATAGTTCGCGAATTATCTAGAACATACTAGACTCTTTGCTATTTGACAATTCGCATGTCTTACTCTATGGTGGCCTGACCTCACATATTAGCCGCCATATTTAATGTCATTTTAATTACCTCAATTTGTAACACTTTATTTAGGTATTTATTATACTTACAATAGGGATGATGACATTTTTTTTCTGTTATTATATCGATGGACCGCATAATAATAGAAACATTGGTAAAAAATACTCCGTTAACATTAAAACTCACAGAGATTTTCCAATTCTAAAAACACATTAATGAACTTTCCCAAAAACGCTTCATACAAACGGCTACCTAGTTATGACGTCACGCATCAGTAATTAGTACGCATAGTTTGTGAATTTTGTACTACAACTATATTAAATGTTGCGTTTACTTAAACAGTTTCATAGCAAAAGTTGCTTTAAATTGTATGTATTATCTTTTGTTAACAAATTTTTGACAATTAATGTACTTTAAAAATGGACTTGCCCATCTAATTTGAAGACTAATAAAATTCATAAAACATGAGTTTTCGAGCTGAGAGTAAGCACATCGTTATATTTAACCCAGATTTGTAATAATATGAAATAGTACTTACAATTCAGGACCCAGTCATGCCTATTCTAATTTACTTTAGACCTAAAACAATAACATACACAAACATAAGCACCTTGAAAGTTGCAATGTGCGGGCAGAAGATATTTTAACCTTGTAAAAACATTAATATATTTAGGCAGTTCCTAACTTTTTAAACACTTATCAAGTTTATTGTAGAGCGCTTAGATTTTTGTTCCATCAACTTACCCGTCAACAGACTTTCAAAGTCGTAGAAAATGACAAAGATTGAACTTCACAAGAGCCAGTAACAAGGCCCAATCGATTCTAACCTTTGTTTTCAATTAGTTCGCTTTCAACAAACGGACGGCTTATTGAATGATTCTAAATGGGCACTTTATATTATTTATAATTCTTGTTACAGCAAAGAGGGCATTAAAAATCCCTTTTCTATGTCATTGCGTATGATACCAACAGTAAAGACTATTATTTAAAAAAATACTATGAAAATTAATTTGTTAACCTGGTTTTCGTATTTCAAAACAGGTTTTAAGTACAGTATTGTTTTTCAAGTTCTTCTCAGTAAATACCTGGTTTTCGTATTTCAAAACAGGTTTTTAGTACAGTATTGTTTTTCGAGTTTTCTCAGTTAATACTAAATAATAATAGTAGATCTGTACTTAGAAGAACTTATAATTTTATAAGAATAAATGCTAAATTATTTTAATTATCACGGCGTGACATGACATATTTATCAATAAAAAAAAATTAAAAAAAATTGCGTACTTTACTTTTGAAATTCTTTGCAGATACATATTTTTAATAAACTATAAGTGTATGCATCAGAATAGTCCCTTGGCCAGCCACAACGCAATAGGGAGCCACGATGTCAGTTAAAAAGTGTCCACATCGCCGGCAGTTAACACGACATCTCAAAGTGCTAAGAAACCGCCCGGGGCCGCGACGACAAAATGCGTCACCAGACAGCAGGGGGGCCGTAATTAAAAGAAAAATAAGAGCTATTCATAAACGTCGGACGGAATGGCGAGGTCGTTGCCGCATTATATTAGTACCAGCCACGTGAGATCTACCACCCCCCTTAGTCGGTTCATTAAAGTTCCCTTTTGAGGGGCGGTGTGCCCGACGCAGGGCCACGGTATAATAGTCGACGAAGCTTTATCACAGAGGCCCATTTAATCTAGCTCTTAGGACGGAAGACAAGAAGGAAAGGTCGGTTTACTTTACGCCCCACAGTGGTTGATTAAGTGATAAGGTGATCTTATTTGCTGGAGACACTTATATGACGACCAGTGGGTAATGAGTGGCGGGCTGAATTAATGCCCCTCGTGATTTATCTTGGGTAATAACGTTTTTGCTGCATTCGCGTTTGGACTATTGCGTTTTAAATAAGTGAAGTGTAAAATTGCTTTATGATTTTATTGAGACTGATCCGAGAAATTCATCTCTTATAATTTTGTACATAAACAAATTGTGAATTTGTCATTTTAAATTAATAGGTGACTGACGCTGAGCGAACCCTAACAGAAATCCATATGCTACCCGTCACCTTCACTAGGTCATAGCTAAATGTTGGAATATCTTAGTAAGGTTTTGCTCATTTAAAAGCCACAGGTTCCGTGACCAGGTTTGGTTTATCTGAAACCGTCAAATATCTGCTATTAAAGTCTCACCCATAAACGGCGCCTAGGTCGAGTTTGTGCCTCGCCTAGACAATTCTTTATCATCCATCACGAGAAGGGTAAGGGTCTCACTCGGGGCGCTCTATAGAATTTAAATTGGCCCAAATCCGAGTGAAATATTTGTCAATTTATTTGTACCTGTATTAATTACAAGGTTCGGGATACAAATTATAGTATAATAGGATAAGCTTGTAGTATTCTGGTTAAATAGTTGGAATGTAGCTTACATTAAAGTGTACCGGAGTCCACCATTTGACAAAAACTGGGAGAAAAAATACAATTTAATACGTAACAAAATTTTATGAACTGAGTAGGTATTATGAACTATTCTTAACAACCTTTTGTTCTTTAAAATACATAATATATTTACAGTATTTTTCAGAACAGTCTTGCTTTAATTGTATTTCGACTTCTTTAAAAACATTCGGTACCAACACAGTCTCAGCTGCGTTTTCAAATTAAAATTTCAATTTAAAATATTTGGTTTCCGGTTTTGCGTTTAAATCTGAATATCGTCGGTGGTTCTTTAGTATGGACTATATTAGGATGGTGCAAGTTCAAATCCCGCCACGAACCAATGTCTTTTCGAATTTTCGAAATTAAATATACGTTTTTACGCTTCTACAGTGAAGGAAAACATCGTGAGGAAACCTGCGCACGCCTATGAAGAGATTCAAAAGTTATGCGTGAAGTCTGCCAATCCGCACTGGGCCCGCGTGGACGACTAAGGGCTTTATATCGTTACTGTTAGGCCCGTGCCCCTCGGTGGGTGAACAGTGTCCCAAAAACTAAGAAAAAGGGTTAAAATAAATAAAACCACGGTTTCCAGTAAAAGTATCAGAATGTGTAATTTCAAAGAAAGTAAGCCGAAACCTTATGATAATCAAGAAAAATCTTAACATCGTCATGTATCTATAAATTAGTGCCATCTAGAATTCGACTCATGGACTACATTTGTGAGTGCTTTCAATCTCAAACAGTGGGGTCGTATAATGTGTTTATAAAAATGATCTTTGAGTAACCTATGAACTAATTACTTAAACTGTGTCGAAGGCATCAAAAATATTATAACTATATAAAAATTTCGCCAATAACTCAAACACTAATCGCTGTAAAGAAACCCATTGCAATACTCGCTTCAATTCCCAACGATGTATCATATAATATGACAGCAAGGATTATTCGGAGTATTCCGTTGGAATCGAAATTATTAACATGCTAAAGTATTGAATTTAATACGTGCTCGTGTGTACACATTGAGATGGAATATGAGAAACTGAATGAAACCGGTTGGAGCGGTACGAGGCGGTATCAAAGGCCGAGAACAAGGGCTGAAGGCCAAGTTTCGCCGATCACGGGGCCTTTGAGGCCAAAGATGCCGCATTTGGCGCAAGACAGAAGCGATGATAAATCTAAGCTGCATTTAAATGAATAACAAAATTAAACACAAGCGAGACATTCCGGTACACGAAAATTTGTAGAGTACGTATAAGAAAAGTAAGAAGAAATAAATACATACAATTAAAAAGGATATTTATTCAGAGCAATGTAAATTCAAAATAAAGCAAAGCGTGCGCTGTGCTAGACTTGATTTCTGATGCCTTCCTGTGCAAAAATTGGTGCAAATCTTCCCACACTGAACAAATCGCCGGTATACATACAGATTAGACAGTCTCACAATTTATTCCAAAAGATAAAACCCATTCGTGTCGAGTTCATAAATTGCGCCAAAAGCCAAAGATATAAAGTAAAAAGCCTGGGATCATGGCAGCCGAGAGCGCCATCTTTTTTTATTTCATTGCATTTGATTCAACGTTCTGCCGGATTTGATTTTTATCTTTTACACTGTATGCTGATATGGATATGATATGATATATGATTAAGACTGCTTACAATATTTTTGAAATGATAGCTCACAGGAATCATCGCATATAATAGGAATTAGATTTTTTATATATGGTGACCATATCAAATGTGGGCCGGCTAATGTTTCGGCACGAAAAACGGAGTGATACAGCCACAGCTTAACTGAAAATCATAACGATTTTCAGTTACACGAGATTTGTGTTTGAGTGAGGTAACTGAAGACCCAAACCCCATTCCTCCTGCTTATTTTTCCTAACCTCATTGGAGTTCCGAGTAACTATAACCACGGTGGTATCTTATCATGAGGTCTTTTCGTTTGCCTTCCAATGAAATAATAAAAATTTGACGCAAACCAAGATAGACCAATATTCATGAAAATATTTCAATAATAAATTTACAAAAGAAAAATTAAATACTATTTTTTAAATAAATCATTATTTCAAAAATCTTGTAGTGAAGTCAGTCATACATGAAATCTCCACTAAGCTCGATCTCCATAGTGTGAATATATGAACATACTATACCGTTCCGCAGTTAAGTGTCAAACGTAACCGTTTCTATATATAAAGGGGGCTTAACAAAGCCATTGTCTTAAATCCAGAACGCAACCTTCGTCAGAGTTGTAACCTATCGTCGGCCGTCACAAAACCCCCAGATCCCTCCACGTAGAGCCTCTAGTTTTATTTGATTACGGACGGTGCCCTGCGGGAGAGCCCGTTTTGGCGCCCAACGTGGGACTGACGTGGCGACGATTATGACATTCGTTTATAAAACTGACGGTTTTTTACTCCTTTGTAATGTTATTATCGTTGAGGATCGCTTTTTGCTGACGTGACGCGCGACGACTTTTTGGCGCCCAACGTGTAAGTGACTTTTTCCAAATTGCTGCCTAACTGGTTCACAGTTTTTTTTACGAAATAGGTGTTGTTTGAAACAATAGTTGTTGCAGTTTAATAGTTATTTAATAAGAGTTAGAGAACTCTTATTAAAATAGCTATTAAGTAGTACAAACTACTTAACTGTACAAACAATTACGTTAAACGAGTGGAAGGAAAGCTTTTACAAACACTTTATAATTTTTTTTTTCTAATTATTTGGCTACTTACTACAAAATGTTCCAACAAAATAAATGTTATATTCGTTGCTAGCTCATTAATAAATAATTTTACTGCCTACTAATGACTGAAAATTTATTTATGTCAACGTATATTACTTGGTAACACATAACCCAGATACTACTCCTGCTAGATGAGCGCTTACTTCATGTACTTTGTTATGTCAATAACGCTTCTATTATTCAGGAAATAAAGAAGTTAGTTATTTATTGACCACAAACTAACATATAACAAATGATCAGCAAACACTTTCTTAATTTAATTTACTGCTAAATCTCTATATAAGGCGGTCTGTATGGGTACCGGAACCTCATTTTTAACCTTACACAGTTTATGTATTTCTATGTTCCAAGCTTTGGAATAAACTAAAAAATCACTGAATACTTTGGCTTAACATCTTGTCATTCCTGGTAACCTTTTCCTTGGCGGTAACAGATATATTCCCACTATAGTTTTAACCTTATTCACTCTAAAAAGAGCTCAATTGGTGATGGGAATATGTAACAAGTATTTATAATGGATTCAAAAGTAGTTTATGAAAATAGTATAATGATAATATTGCTGTGCCCTTGCCGGGTTTTTGTATCTTCTTAACCTTTAATTGGACAATATGAATGTAGATCCCACAACATTTTGAACCTTATACCTTGGGCATACACGTGAAAACCTACCTATAATGACAACAAACCACATAATGCAAGATGAAAATTAATTTTGAGTAAACCTTATTCGTGGGTTCCTTTTTCGTGATCATTGGTGGTAGATACTACGCCACGAAAAAATGAAAAAGAAATAGAAATATAACAACCAAACATAAAGTGGAAATTTTCAATGCCAGAATACACCAATTCTCAAAAAACAAGGCAGTGCACGCAGTCCCTTATAATACGCCTCACCTCGTATGAATAACTAAAACTGTACACGTCGCCGACAGAGGGAATATATTGTTATAGAAACACCATATTGTATATGTATATTATCGTCTCGCTACTCTCTATACGTATAAGCATATAAATCAGTGTGGGGCGTACACGTAAGGAGTGGATACAATTCGCACATTATTTTACAATTTATCATCCCTCCCCTGAATTGATAGTCTCGAATTGTTTATTACGCCTTATATTGTATTCTTATATTTGGTTGAACGTTCTATCGATTTATTTGAATATAACACACGTTTTTGTAGTATCCTGCGGGTAGTTTTGTTTTTCTTTTTATAGTTTGTAGTACGTACTTACATTGTTGAGTTTATTATTATCTAATTAATTATCAATCGACGACCGAGGTGGTGTTAATGGTTATAGAGCCTGCTCCTACGCCAAATGTTCCGGGTTCGATCTAGTGCCAGAGATAGATAGCATCATATGTTGATCGGCATGATGCTCCATGTATCGGTGAAGTTGATTTAAGTCACATAAAGTTTAGGCCGGACCCGTTACATTGTTTTGAATTCGTGATAAAACTAATTTCGCTTTTTTTCTAGAAATATCGTCCTTAACGACTTCAGGTATTGTGATTACCTAGCAACAACCAAACAACCCTAAGGAACTTTTTAGTTACTAACTTTTTACGAAAGAAATACTTGAAATTAATTATAAGTTTGATAGTTAGCAGCACGTGCGGGTCAAAAGGGTTTCAATCAACAGTAATAGTAAAAGTTGTAATAATAAGTTCGTAAATCTGATTAATGGACGGTTCGTTCGAAAACTAATTAACAAATAAATATTTATAGTCAAAACAAAATTGATGAAAAACAACTTTTTAAAACTATGCGAGCAACTTTAAATTAATTTATCCATGTCAATGTGTATGTAAAATGTACGTGTGGTCTATCGAATTGTTTCATAGTATGATACTTGTATATCTTATAGTATATCTAACATTTCCGCCTTCTAAAATATATGTATAAATTTATACGACATACAGCGACATTTACCTAACCATAGCTTGAACTGTGGAACTAAACAATAGAATAAAATATCGACACCACTTTTATGTGATCTGATCACCGATTCACGTAATACATATGAAATTCCATATTATATTATCTGTGGAAATACGAACATAAACATAGATATGCATGAACACAAATGTTTTACACTACACGGGAACTGAATCCTTAACATTTGGTTTAGCTGTGGATTTTACCACCGTTACACCCAATCGGTCTCACGTAAATTCTGTATAAGTTCTTGAAGTATAGGTGTAACAAATCATATTTCGAATATGACTGAAATATGAGACTCCAGGGAATACACATTTTTACTAATATTTATTCGCATTTATATGTACATTTAAGTTATTGGATATTCAAATTCAAAACTCATTTATTGCCTTTTCGGAGGTAAAAGATATATAACAGTTGATAAAGTCGCCTTTTAAGTATGCCTGTACCAGGAAACTTCGCTTCTTTGGTGTGGACTGTTGCCTTCCAATCTAGAGGGTACAAGTGCAAATCCCGCCACGTACCAATGTAATTACGAATTTTCAAAATTGTATGTACGTTTATCCGACGCTCTTACGGTGAAGGAAAACATCGTGAGGAAACCTGCGCGTGCCTTTGAAGTAATGCAAAGATAGAGCGTGACGTCGGCCAATCCGCAGAGCCCCCGTGGACGACTAAGGCCAATTCACCCTATACGAGTAGGCTCGGTGGAGATGTATAATGAGCTGAGGATGATGAAAAATCAATATAAATATCCACTGACAGTCATCCATATTAATTTCAATGGGATTTAATGAGTGGTTTAGGGCAGACTGACGTTTTGAACCCTTAAGTGCTGATTAGTAATTAGTACGATCACACGGGGTGATTGATTCCTAATACACTCTCGACCCTAATTCTGATAATTTTAAAATGCCCTACTTTGGAATAAGATGGAAGTTAGTTAAGCTTATAATTTAGAGGAAGCCATTTCAACAGGTTTTCGTACCTTAAAACAAGGAGAATTAATATATCTTCTTATCAAAGTTTTCCGTGAATTAACTCTGCTTTTAAACAACACAACTCTCCAGACAAACCTTTAAACTGTGCAAAAATACCCCAGCGCTATTGAAACAATAAAACCCATGGGCTACTGTTAATATTTATCCGTTGCCTAGGCAACGAATAAATATTATCATCCAGCTCCATATTGAATTAAGTACATATCATGGCCTAACTTGGTGCTCCCAGACTGCCTCTCGGGAGCATTACACGGAACTAAATATAAGTAAAGATTTATGTGCCAATAACAAGAGTCCATTAGTGGCCCGCCGGCCGACCCTAAGGACGTAACAGCTATTAGGGCAATTTTATATGGACATCACCTGTAGGGCAACTGGCTAACAAGTTGTAAGTTTAGCATTGACATTTGATCGGCATCGCATCTTGTAGCTCCATTGGTGTGGCAAATGTCCATTGGGTAGTTTTCATTTTCCATCTGTGATCTGTCTGCTAGTTTGTTCCCTAAACTATAAAAAAAAGAATCGAACTAGGTGGTGACCCAGTCCCGTGAAACAAGAGTCTGTTCACTTTTGTGTTTTGGGATTAAGCCTAAGGAGCTAGTAAAATGATCGGGTATAAGTGACCTAACATCTGTTATCTCGGGTGACGAGCGCAGTATGACATTGATAGAGAATAGTTACGGTCTATCAGTTGTTGGTCTCCCACAATGCCTCTCTGTCATGAACAGGCATGTCACTTACCATCAGGTGAGCGTGCTGATCGTCTGTACATAAACTTACTTGACTAAGGGAACCTAATTACCTAACTAGATAGGGTAATTTTATATGAACACTAGCCAACCCGCCCAACTTTGTAACGCCATTTTTTCTCTACAACTTCAATGATATTCTGTATATATAAAGGTAGATACGCCACCCGTGCCTCAAAAACGAACCGCCGAAGAGAGTACAGTTTGTGCTCTTTTGTTTAGGTAAATTTACACACATTCGAAATAAGTGTAAGTGTGCTGTCACTGCATTCGGAACACTTTTTTCGATTGTTTTGTGAGCATATCACGAATCTATACTTTTTTACATCATTGTACAACTACGATAAAGCTCAACAATGCGCCGATTTTATGTTGCATGTGCAAGAAGCAGTAATTGTCGTGTAATTGTTTATGATTGACGTTATAATTAAAATTACAGTAACATTGTTTACGAAAGTTTACGTTTTTAATTACATAAATTCATATTTGTTCATTTCAGGTACATTACAAATAGTGAAGAGCGAAGAGGAAGATCAAGGCAAATTCGAGTGCGTGGCGGAAAACTCAATCGGAACGGAATTCTCCAAACCTACCTCATTGTATGTAAAAGGTAAGTGGCACTAGATAATTCATATATAGCGCAACTGCACGTCAAGTTTATGTGGCTGTTCAGTCGGAAGGCCGTGGGTTTGATTCCCACGCGGTACTCTTACATAGGGAAATATACTTTGTGCGATTTTTCCAGTTTTTAGGAGGTCTTATATTCGTTATGTAAATTCTAAAGCTGAGAAACCTCTAGCGTTCGCCGATTACAAGAAAAAGAGGGTAAAAGCTATACTGAAATTGATTATTTAAATTATAGTAAAGGTTTAATTATAAATTGCTGTTACAATTTTCAAAGGAATTTTACGTTGGGTTTTATTATAAAATAAACGAAAATAGAATTCAAAAAGTATAAGGGTAAATTTTAGAAACCTTTTTGTTTTGTGAGTGAAATCTTATGATGATACTTGATTGAGATTGAGAATCGAACGTAAATTAATTAATTTTGTATTAAAATAAGCCGGTTTTCGAAAAGCCAATAATTAAAAGAGTACGTAATGCTACGGGTGGGTATAGTATGTTTTAGGTTTACAAGTAGTCCCTATAATAACGCTTGTACCATTACGGGAACACGGCACTCACCCCTTAAAGTAATTACAGACATATAATGTTCTAAGAGGATGCTTAGGGCGTTCTATAAAGGTCGATCCTAAAATAAACCTACCTTACTACATACCTTAACATTTAACATCAGACCAAACCTGCACTCTGAAAAGGTAACCTACAGTAAACTAAGGGTACTCCTTGAAACATTTACAAACAAAATATTGAGAAGTTGCACAGAAATCCTCTCGATTTTTTCTAATATTATTCTAAAATTTTTGACTATCAGGTATGCCTAGTATCTAGCCAATATTTTGTTTGGAGTGCACTTTAAAAATAGATTCACAATAAAAAAATTCTTAACCCGTATCTATAAACAGCTGTGTAATTTACTAACACAATTATGTATCGAAATTGGTCTGAAATAAAGGATATATTATTAATTAAAATACAGAACGAACTTGTTGGTACGGCTCAAAAATGTTCCTAATTCTATTTATGTTTAGTCTAAATTTACTGCCAATGATGCCAAAAATCCAGAAATTGTTTGATAATATTTCAATACACATGAGGTTCGATGCTTACCACATCAAAGTCTAAACTCGCGTATGCGCGAGAAACTTCCCATCGGAAACCTCAGATGCGTACGTTTGCTATGGATTCCTTACACTCGGTTATATTTGATCGTTGCTGTTGTTTATATGGTTGCTGAGGTTTGTATTTGAAGAATATATGGCATAATATGTTTGTATGAGTTCCAAATAAGAGATTTACTTACTCTCTGATCTCTGATGAAACAAAATGAAAAAGAATGCCACTTTTATCGATCGCTAATTTTGCTAGAGGGCTATCCATGAATTACGTCACACCTTAAGGGGGGGTCGTATGACAATGTATAACAAGGGAAGGGAGGGTTCTACTTTTTGTGTGGTCACATTACAAAATCTAGAATAAATAATAGTTAATGTTTTTATATAAACATTTCTGCTTAAAAATTTGTGACAAAAAAAAATGGTTTTTCATTCTTTTTTTAATGTTTTAACTATTAATGAGGTTGGACTACTATCCAACACTAACGTATTAATGTATTACTTTTTATCATTAAAATGATCTAATAAGAAAACTTGCAGTGGCGGACGGCTTATTGAATTAGTTTGTAAGTTAACAAAAGGGTCTCCGATTATTTTGCTCTCAATATCTCAAGCTTTGCCGGGACTCTGTGAAGTTTTCACTTTGATCTAAATATTTCTTTTTAAGTAAAAAAATAAACACTAATAAGTGTATCTTAACAAAGCATCAATGCCATTTTTTACGTGGATAATAGATTTTCTTTTATTTTTCTAGCGATAACTTTTAAGTGTAAGTATTTTAAAAGGACTTATCTTTAAAAATATTCAAAGTCCCTTATAAACCACTGTATTAATATTTTAATAGATCCAATCATACAACTTAAAGAAATATCATTGCTTTTGGTTTTATTTTAATAATGTGATGCGACAAATGAACACATGTAAAAAAGTACAATCAATATTGTCAGGTTCTTGTGGTAATGCATAAGTTATATGAAAAATTCAGTTACCTACTCTAATCAAAATAATGACATCTAGAATGATTTACAAGCCCAGCTAGTTAATGCAAAGGATTAGTTGGTTGTACTCATCCGTCATTGGTTGTTATTGATTAATATTGGGTTGGTAACTTTGACAGTTTAAGGCACAACTTGTGGCCAGTGATAAAACGTCTGTTGTTATTGATAAAGGTTTATTAACACAATTAATTGAAACTATCATTAAGACGGGACTCAATTTGTTTATTTGACAGCGAATTATATCTTTGTCTGCAATCCTTTTAAGGTTGATAAGATTGCACTTAGATGTTCATGGAATATAACAGTCCAGCGATTAATCACTATTATTTAAAGGTCCAATCTCCTCATATCTGTGCTAAACGAGATGGCATTTGCCAGTAGGGCACTATATGAACTATAGGCTCAAGACGATGATGACGTAACGATACTTAGAGTATGTACCTAACTATTTTTTACTAGTGATCGTAATGAGAAACCAAAGGAAATTGTAACGATAAAATATGTAGTAGTTCTAATGTTAGTGGAACATAATTTCTAACATACAAATAATAAATCTATCTTGATGCGAACCCGTAATGTCTTTAACAAATTAAAGTGGAATTTAAATTGTTACAATATGAAGCGACACAGTCTTATTTTTTATCTAGATTAACTAAAAAAGAACGCACACATTTAGCGTGTTTCACATGTAAAAGTAGCCAAAATGAAAGAAAGTCCGCTTTTAATGCTTATTGGCTGAGTTTACCTGTGTCAATGTCGGAGCGCACATACAATGTTACGCTCCTTTTCACGCGGATACCCTGTATTTGCGGCCACCTGCCGCCCGGGACCATAGATTATTTTCTTCTTATTCCACTCCGTTCCATTCGACGTTCGCATTACGAACTGGATGGTTAAACAAAAGCGTTGATAGACAGCCATAAATTTAAAAAGTTTCGCGACAATGGCGCGCTTGGATTTCGTTAATATTTTCGTATGTTGATATTGTTCATGCCAATAACATATCAGAGCGTTATAATATCGACTACAGTCTAGACAGAGCCATTATCATTTTTTACAGCGGTAAATATGCCTGGACCGAAAAAACACTTGAATAATTTATACGCCAATATAATAGATACATTTTTAGGGATTCGGTTATCTACAATAAAATGTTGCCTGCTAAAACTCATAGTGTTTTAAACAATGGCAATAGTTCTGTATTTATATCCCCCATGTAATAAACAAAGTTTTAAAAAAAAAATATCTAGATATAGATAGATATATCCATTTTAAATACGAAGCCGACGATTCGATTTCTAATGGACACTATGTTGGAATAATAACTTTTATGTTCTATAATCTACTATATGATATTCTTTAGCATTTTACATTATATGTTTGTAATACTATTAAAGTTGCAGATAGGAATCTATCATCTTCCAATTAGTCTAATACACATATTACGGAGGTCTGATGGCTGCTGCTAATATGATAAAATCAGACTTGCTGAATCTGAATCTAGATCATGGCCTTTAGACTTTATTCAATCACCAAATGCGTGACCTACTTATGCTAAATGAATCTGGAAAATTCTAGATTAAATTTTAATCTGATTGTGCTCCACATGTATAGGTTATATAGAGTCATTCAAATTACATTAATACATATGATTATGATAGTTTCGATTTTCGAAATTGTCTGTAAATTTTTCCGACGCCTTACTGTGGAGGAAAACATCGTGAGGAAACCTGCGCACGCCTGCGAAGAAATTCAAAGGTTGGAAAAGAAAGTTCTTTCGTTCCTAATTCAGCTTGTACTTGTAGTCGGCCAATCCGCTAACTATAATTAAAGTATCCACATTAATCCATTGCCACCTTAATCTTATAATAATACCTATTTCTATTCAGCATTTAAAAAGTTAAAAGTTTCGCTGACATTGTATGTTGAATTATTATGTCAAATAGCATTGCCTATTAAAGCTCAAACATTTTATATGGCCATTCATCTTTCTAAAGCTTTCTTTAAAGTTTAAAAAGCTCATTACAATTCTATTGCCGTTTTTATTTCAGGTAGACGGCGCCAGGTTTGCCCGCGTACCAAGTACACGCTATTCGTGACTAAAATTAGGACTTATTTCCGAAGATCTCTTAAGACGATTCCGAGTGTGCTACTTACCCTTGTTTTAGGATTTCACATGTTTCAAATGATTACATAGCTAGTTCTTTCACGCTGTTCTGTCTTGTACCTATCAGCAATTCTGTGAAATTCCATAAAGTTACACTAAATTCAATGGAGATTAGTATATACTTCAAATTTTAGCTTGTCTATGAATTCAGGATCTCTAGTACTTTTCAGAATAATGCAAGTACTTGCGGAATTGTGCTACTGTTAATAAGTACAATTTTGCTATCGGATTATTTAGAGCAGTAATACAAGTCTAACATTAACATGATTTAATACATTATATTGCTATTACAAACTTCTCAACTGTTTAATGTGCTTCAGGCGAAACGTTAAAAAACGTGAGCCTGTTCAAGTTGAAAAAGTGACTCCTCTTGAACACGCCTGTCGCCAAAGATTTATATTCACTTCGCTCAAACATCCCTCATTGTCACAGCGGAGTTACTGCGTATTAGCTGCTCTAAAAAAGAAATTGCATCGCCGCTATTATTCCATTTCATTGTAGGAGCAGAGAGAAACAAAAAAACATCACGTGGGCCACTCGCCTCTTTCTAATTTTAATTAATCGCGAAAACAAAGTAGCGGCGCGCAACGGAAACGTTTTGAATAAAAGAATAATAATATCCCTCAGTGCTAAGCTTTGTGGTCCAAGTTCGAAGAGGAAACGAATCGATGTCTACCTGTTGCCTGCTTTTACATATAGGTGAAAGTGAACTTGTTGGTATTACGGGATTTGGACTACAAGAATCAGACATAATAAAATAAGTATATGTACAGAAGTGTTTACTACCTAATCAAGCCATTGACAGAGTAAAATAAATATTTACATTTTATGAAGTCATAGACCATTGAGATGATGATGATACATTTTTTATTGTATAAGCAACTCCTGTAGAATAGTTGGCATTACCTAAGTAGCTTGTATATTACTATATCTTCAATGGGGATGATGGAAATGTTCGTCACGCCTTTGAAGTTTGTGTGCATTGTTAATAAATTGTGTACTACAACTACTTTGAATGTTATGTCTATTAAAATAGTTGCATAGCAAAAGTTGCTATTGCGGACTGTTTCTTTACGGTTGACATCCATCTGCTACGTGCACCTTAACCCGATCATCTGGCCATCTGATGGGAAAAATAGTAAGGGGAAACTCGCATAAGCTTCCAAATTGGACCACAAAGCAAACACGGTGTCAGAGAAGAATGCAGGCGAGGTTCGTCCACCGAGCTCCAGCCATCTGGGGTGGTCGTACCTTTTAATTAAACGTTAAACGAGGACCGGTCACTCATCTAATCGACCTCATTATGATAATGACATCATGCAATTAAATGGTGGGCACGTTTGTTGCCACAACAGTGCTTAACTCGGCTGTATAATAAAATGAACTGAAATTACTTTGGTGTAATGTTGAATGCATATTTTGTGATACCTACGCTTAAAGAGTTAAAAATGGTTGACTAGTGATGCCAATCGGTCATCCATTATCAATTATTTTTTTAATTATGAAACTAATAAAACTAAGTATTTACATTTTATTTTAATAGAAAAAGCATTATTAATTATATACTACAACATAATTTGGCTTCCGAAACAAAATTCACGCCATTTTTACTTTATTTACTATAGATAAGTAATTTTAAACTTTCTAACTAGGTATCAATTTTATAATCGTTTTTTTTTATATATCCGAGGTAATCATTATAGTTCTATTTGTTTTGGTTACGCCTCCACAACGGGTATAACGAAAAAAACAAGAATAATTATTTGATAAAATCATGTAGCTTTGTATGAGCGTAATTTACGTCTATAATATACTTATGTGATGATCAATCAACCGGACTGAAACTTCCTTTATACGTGTTATTATAGAGACAAAGCAAGCCAAAGACTTAAGGGCAACGTCGCATCGATTACATTATTTGTGCGACGTACAATAGGTATAATTTTAGATTCTTAAATTTTTATTCCAAAGACTTAAAGGCTTAATCGTTGTCGAGTTTTTCTTTAAAAAATGCTGAATCCCGTTAATACGGATTTATATAAGGATTAAGTTTAAAAGTAGATCACTTCATCATTTTTCTACTACAACTACTCTTTTTAATTTAGGTATAGGTACGAAACAAAAAATAACGAAACATAATACTGGGTCTACCAGTGCGCTCTCCTGATATTACAGTGAACAAACTGCCCATGACATTTACATTCTTGAAGGAATCCAAACACTATCCTACACCTGTCACTCGAGACGGCAGTTTAGTTTCTTATACATATCCATTCATTTCATGAGCTACAATACCCTCGTTCTTGAACTCCTATTTCATGGAATGGTATCTACATAAAGCAACTAATAACTAATGCCATACTTTACTAAAACCTTACCTTTTTCTTACAACATCGATTAGCTTCGGTGAGTCAACCCACACGATTCGGCCAAGTTAAAACACAAAGGTGGAAAAACATTCGCGTTTCCATTATGATAATTAGCGTCGGGCCATCCCAGCTATTGTCGCTCGCATCACTACTTAAGTCGCTTTGTATTATTAAAAAGGAAACCGTAATTCATAGATCAAGAGTCCGTGGGTTATGAAGCAAATTATTCACGGCCTTTTGTAGATTACCTTATTAGTATTCTTTTGCTGTAACGTTTTAGGATTGCGGCTTTTTTGATTCATGCATTGCCACGTGCGGTTGAATTTTTCGCCTTTTGAATATTGTTAATTACCACATGATTGACCTAAAATTTTGGTAATGCACTCTCCTTTTTTATTTTATGTGTCAAAATCAAATCAATCAATGTAGTGGGACGATACGGGCTTAGTTTGTGATTTAAAGAACGCTGCAATACATATATGAATCCTGTGATGATTTTTATTTTAGAACACCACGTGATTCATCATCTCTTGCAGAGGGCACAGGCCACCCTGTTTACCATGGTTATGAAGGGATTGGGTGACCTACAACGCAAGTCGCATGCGGATTGGTAGGCTTTAAACGATACCCTAGTAGGTACCGACGATTTAAAGTGTCCTCCGCAGTGACTATCAGGTCACTCAGTCTGCAATGTCTTAACCAAACTGGAAAAAAACGCACAAAATTACTTTTATTTTCACTTTTCCAGAGCTTGCAGCGGTCTTAACTAAGCCCAATAGACCACGAAGTACTTATACACCAACAAAGCTCAAATGTTTATATTGTATTATTTATCGATTAAATTTATTTGGGAAACAAACAATACAGCAAAAACAGCAAAGCTCGGAATTCTGAACTTCAATAAACGCGCGAGATAACAAAAAATAAACAGAAGCATACTTATTAAGATTAAAAGCACATTGCATCGATCGCGCCGGTTCAACCAACCAGACCCTTCGACTGAAGCTTCGTGATAGTTTACTTAAAGAAAATTAGTTTGGAATGTTTGATCAGAAGATATAATTGATTGTGCTCGCTTTTTTGTACCAGTATAGAATTTCGTATGAAAAAAACAGTATGGGAGCGGTCAATGTATTATAAAAATAAATAAATAAATATCCACTGACATTCACACAACGCCATGTAGCCCCATATAAAGCGCAAGCTTGTAGTTAGAGTACTAAATAACTGATGAAACACTTATATATATTTTATTGTAAAACATGTACGTAACATGTTTACATAGAAAATACCCACACCAATACAACAGTTCATGCACACAAATGTTTTTACTGCCCGGGGATCGAGCCGGAACTCTTGGTGTAGTAGCCGACGTCTCAACCGTTACACCAAATGGGTCGTCAAAAAATACTAAGATCATGGTATAAAGGTCGATAAGTCCACGGCTCTCGTATTTTTTTTATAATCAGGTGTGACTGTTGTATCCGCCTAAAGATAACAAAATAAGTTTATTACATATAACTTGATATCCTTAGCAAACGACAGTCTCCTATGGATTCTTTGTAAAAATGTTCGCAGTCGAGTATAATAAGACAACTGACTTTTATAAATAGACTCCCCCCCCCCAGAGGGGAATGGGACTCCATTTCATGGAATTCTACCTATCACGGAAGTACCCACGCGTCCTGTGGGAACTGTAAATTTGTCCGGATAATTGTACAACGTACATAAGTACCTGCATCTTCCTATGTAGTCAGTTCATTCATGGCAATATCGCTTTATACTGATATAAAGCGATATTGCCAGTACGGTGTGCGTTTGCGTTTCTATGTAATAAAAAAAAATAAAGTCTATGCATGTATAGGTCCGCAAAGGCATTTAATAACTTATTATTAAATGCCTTTGCGGCATATATAATAACTTATTATTAATGGAATTTCATGAACTTCATTTGTTTTGCACTAATTTGAATTTGTTAAAACAAAACTGGTGAGCAAATCGTATGACATGAACCCTTAGCTGTATGGTATGGTTATTAGATAATCTTGATTTAATTTCTTTTTGTATACTTTATGTCGTTTTTTTCTGTTAACTCTATTTTTGTATAGCTACTGTCTGTTTCCGTAAACTTTCCGTGAGATTTATATGCGACAACTGTAATAGTATTAAGAAATTTACCTATGTTATTTATCTGGAATTTGTATATACTGTAAGTTTTCCCAATACAGTAATATAAAAATAAAATAAATATGACCCAAGTGGTGTAATAGACATGTCGACTACTACACTATGGGTTCATCGCTCAGGCAGTACAACATTTATCTGCGTAGACATGTCCATTTGTATTGGTCTGGGTGTTCCTTTGTTTAGCATGTCTGTATTTAAAAACAACCTAGGTATAATAATAGAATGAAAGCAAAATAATAACCGAACAAATAGTATAGGTCTCCCTCATTTTGCGCCAGATATCCCGGTTCTCCGCTTTTCTCATCGAGCCTCAAAATGGGGGAGACCTATGTCCAGCAGTGGACTGCGATAGGTTGAATTGATAGATAGAAATTGAATAGATAGTATAAGTGTGTCAATCATTAGTACTTTACTTACCTATTGTATAAACTCCTTGCTTAAATTATATTAGGGTTAGTGGCGATAATCTAAAAGAGCACTAATTACCAAGTAGTGACGTCACTTCACAATCAAATTGCCATGTCAAGCGCGAGCTTTTCTAACAACTTTCGCGTATGATTTTATAATTTCCGATTAACCTGCCAGTGAGATATGACGTAATTACGGTGGCGGTAACGCCTACAATCCTATTAACATTAAATATTGCAAGCCAACTATTATATTTTATAAGAAAAACTATTGAAATATATTGTTTTTATAATTTGACCTTAATTTGATGTGGGCTATATATATTTTGCGAGGACCCCTGATAGATTACGCAAGCGATCGGATTTTATAATTTTTTTTTATAAAAATGCACGCCGCTTTAACCAGGTTATCCGTAAAGATGAGTAATTATACCTAAACATATTTGCTCTTGTGATACCGCCACCCATCAACGGTCGAATACAAGTGTATCACTGCACTTTTTTCGATTTTCGATATTCGACTTCGCTTCGTCGACCTTTAACCCTTTGACCGTCAATGACGCCTTAAGGCGCCAAACAAAATAGATTTTCTATTGTGGCTGAATTCCTGGCATTCCACGGGTTAAATAGGAAGCCTCTTCACATAGTTATTTTGTTTGTGAAGGCCTGTGCCCTACAATTAAGGCTGAGGGCCATCTGCGCTCGCCAATTGCCCGGTGAAGCTGTAAAGGCCATCTGCGGCCAACAGCAGTAGTCAGTTCGGAAATAAAATACAATGGGCCTAAATCTAAATCTTCCCTAAAGACTTGATCTTGGATCGATCTCTTACAGTCAACATCCATCTGCTACCGGCTCCCTTAGATCAATTCTCCATTGATTTTGAATACGGCCTACGCTTTGTTTTTGTTTATTTAAGTTACACTTAAAAAAATCAATTGCTTGCCGCGATCTAGTCTTAAACACGATTGTCTGAACTTGGTGCTAGATGGCACTGTGTGAATGTCAGAGGATATTTACTATTTAAATCGTTAATTTTATCATACATTAACCATTAGCTATTTTGTTCACAGTAAGAAGAGTGTCTCCACAGTTCTCGATACCTCCGGCCGCCCGCACCGAGGTGCCTCTCGGAGGGAATGTCACCCTCAAGTGTGTTGCATTCGGATCCCCCATGCCAACAGTCAAGTGGAGAAAAGGTAATCCCTTGAGTTACACGCATACATTTCGATTTAACCTATCACAGAAAACTACTAGACCTATGGTGGACAGTTTTATTATTATTACAGTATTACGTGTGAAAAGTAATGAGGAAAGCGGAGGACCGGGATATCTGGCGCAAAGTGGGGGAGACCTATGTCCAGCAGTGGACTGCGATAGGTTGAATAGGAACAGGACGTGTGAAAACTTTTAAATGACCTTCAATGTTTATTTCATTTTGTGTCCTAAATAATATTAGTTTTTTTGAAAATTCACAAAAAATATATATAATTAACTGCCTCCGTGATCCAGAGCTCTTATACTGCGTTCTCACTGCGTATGCTATCACACGCCGAAATATTTATTACTATCAAAATATAAAGTAAAAAATAATTAACAAAGAATATATCATCAACCTAGATAAACTTTTCGAGGATTAAACTAAGCTTGACTGGTTTTAACGGTACCATTAAAATACCGCCATTTTAAATACACAGGTTTAACAAAATGGCTGACGCCCGAAGACAACCCGCCGCTTGGACTGAACAATTTAAAACTGGAAGACATTAGGGAATCGGCAAATTACACATGTGAAGCTGCTAGCGTCCTTGGCGTTATAGAAGCGGTCGCAGAAGTCAAAGTGCAGTGTAAGTTATTGTCACTTTTTATACGTACTAAATGGTGCCCGCGACTCCGTTTGCGCAGGATCAGTATTTTGAGTTTCCTATTTTATATCTCTATTCAAGATTAACATTTCCATTTTAAAGTTTAGAATTCGCTTACAGATGGTAGATTTTTCCTAATTACTTGACTCTTGTCGGCATATTTTTGGACAATATCATACAACATTTTAATTAATTGTAGCCCATGTGTTATTTTGAATTACAAGCTATTCTTTTAAAGCTTCATTAATTTCTTTTCAGTAAGTACTACAACTTATACAATAAAATCCAATAACTAGTTGTAAAAATCTTTGAACTAGTCCAAATACCACTTTTCTTGCATAGAAATAAAATTTATGTAGAAATGTGTGATTAATTAAATGTTTGGAATAAATTATTAAAACGCTTTTATTGGTGTTAATCAATGATAAAATTTATCAAGTGAAGTTCTCACTTACACAGTTTGAGGTTGAGGCAAAATTGCTAAATTATTGCATAACCAAACACACAGACATCCAGTATATAAGCAAATAAATAACACTAAGAATCAATTATCTTTTAAATGAAAAACAAAGTGAAGAATTGGCCTCAAGCCAAAATCTTCCACCTAGAAGTAATATAAGTTGAAAACAGATTGCAGAGCGTCCTTTTGTATTAGAAATAATTAATTATTTCACAAGTCTTTAGCCCACACCGAATTCGTAGTATTCGTTAATTAATCCTTTAGGATGTCGCTCAAGTTACAGTGAGTCGACGGACGACGTGACTGAATCAAATTACACTCATAATTTCTTCGGATAACTGTTGCAAATTTATGGTAATAACTCCGTCTAGGTGGTATGAGGGATTTACGAAAATCAATTTGATAAATTGCGGCAAGTCGAGACATCCATTACAATTAGTGTTATAATTCATAATTGAAAGGGTTGCAAAGTTGCGCGGTGCCCGGGAGACAAACGAATGTCAGCTTGATTAATGATTAATTATTGTTACTTTGCATTCCCTTTTCTCGATCCAATTCGGTTGGGATTAAGTTGTTCGGAAGGCCTAGTGCCCGTTCGTGCAGCTATTTAAAATTGATGAGGCTATAGAATTTCTAATTGAAACATTAATAAAGATTAGATAACAGCGTTACGGAATATTTGAGTGGAACACAAAGCGGAATGAGGAACTTAGAAATTAATTATAAATTTATTTTTTTATTCGTTTTTAATGGCGGTGTATTTTAATTGCTTTACTTATTTATGGTGGGCTCCATTTTGTGAGATAAGTTGAGGGAATTCAAGATCATGTCTATGTTATGGTTAATACTTAAGGGTATTTATCTTTCTCTGGCTGGGATAGTTTATGCATTTAAAATTATGTGGGGAAATCATTTTTATAACTATTCAAATCCCATCATATTGTCTTTATTCCTTTAATAAAAGTTAAGGAAAGCCTAACAGCATTTGCAAAATATTCTTAAAAGCATATTAAAAGTAAAAACTACAGACATTTGCATTATTTTTTTAGCAAATTATCAGTTTACTATAATAACGAAATAATTAACTGTACTATCGAGTGTTCCGTTGACATTCCCTTTATCCGCACAGCGCGCTATGGTGCCTCGTTCCTAATGCGCACCGCAAAGGAATGAAACTCTTTGCCTTCGTATGTGTTCCCGATCATTACAACCAGCCGTCTTCAAGGAAAAAATATAGGTTGTTTCTAGGCAGGCATAATCCATCCTAGGCCGCATCATCACTTACCATCAGGTGGGATGGCGGTCAATGTCTGCCTATAGATGATAATAAAAACTATATTATATTCGAGTATTAACCGGTTAATTGCTTCCAGCTCTCCCAGGACCACCGTCTGAAGTGCGAGCGTCAGAGATCACCCGACGACCGTCAGACTGGCCTGGACCTACAACGGCCCTGAAGAACCCCAGTACTATGTCATACAGTACAAGCCCAAATATGCTAACCAGGTATGTATCTAGTTCTAATAAGTTTTAACTGCAACCAAGTTCAATCCAGTTCTCACTGCAAAACTAGTATAAACTTGTCCTTACTTACTTAAACAGCCAAATAGATGCAGTTAACTAAGGGCGCTCCTCACCTATGAATGACTTTGCCATAATCTTCGCGCTTGTCAGCCAGGGCTTCAATTCCACCAATGAATTTGACATAACGACACTTTTAATACAACTGTAAATTTAGTAGCACTGGAGCAACTTAGAAATGGGAAGGCCCGGGTGATGACGGTATTACGACAGAGCTCCTAAAAGCCGGTGGACAACCCGTCCTTGGCATTAGTTGAGCTCTTTAATGCCGTCATCCACCAGGGAACTACACCGTGGCGGTGGTCCAGAAGCGTCGTCGTCTTATTCTTCAAGAAGGGTGATAAACTCTCTTGAAGAATTATAGACCGATAGCGCTTCTGAGCCACGTCTAAAGTTGTTTTCCAGAGTTGTAGCGAACCGTCTCGCAATAAGACTCGACGAATTCAACCACCGGAGCAGGCTGGGTTTCGAAAAGGCTACAGCACCGTGGATCACATCCATACTGTTCGGCAGCTTATACAGAAGACCGAAGAGTATAACCAGCCGCTGTGTATGGCATTTGTGGACTACGAGAAAGCCTTCGACTCCATTGAAACCTGGGCTGTTCTGGAGGCTCTGCAGCGATGCGGTATCGACTGGCGATATATCGAGGTGATGAAGTGTCTCTCCAACGCAGCGACGATGACCGTTCAGATTCAAGACCAGTGGACAAGACCATCCAATTGCGTCGTGGTGTGAGACAGGGGGATGTTATATCCCCGAAACTGTTTACAAACGCATTGGAGCATGTCTTCAAGACCCTGGACTGGTCTGAACGAGGCGTCAACGTCAATGGAGAGTATATTTCTCATCTGCGCTTTGCTGACGATATCGTCATCGTTGCAGAGTCATCGGAAGAGCTTGCTGAGATGTTGAATAGCCTAAATGAATCCTCCCGACGAGTTGGGCTTGGCATGAATTTGGACAAGACGAAAGTCATGTTCAATGACCATGTCATGCCACAACCGATATGCGTCGATGGCATCCTTCTCGAAGTTGTGCAAGAATACGTTTACTTGGGCCAAACCATCCAACTTGGCCGGCACAATTTCGAGAGGGAAGCTAGTAGGAGGATTCAGTTGGGCTGGGCGGGCATTCGGCAAGTTACGTCAGGTCTTCACGTCGACGATTCCGCAATGCTTAAAGACAAAAGTCTTTGAGCAATGCGTCCTACCCGTACTTACATACGCAGCTGAGACATGGACACTGACTTTGACATGGTTCACAAGTTCAAAGTCACTCAACGCGCAATGGAGCGAGCTATGCTCGGGGTCTCTCTTAGGATAAGATCAGAAATGATTTAATCCGTAAGAGAACTAAGTTACCGACATAGCCCGCCGGATCAGCAAGTTGAATGGTCAGTGGCTGGTCACGTATGTCGCAGAACCGATGGCCGTTGGGAGCAACGAGTTCTGGAGTGGAGACCGCGTCTAAGCGGTAGCGTAGGACGCCCTCCGGCCCGATGGACCGACGACTTGCGAAAGGTCGCTGGTGGAGGCTGATGAGAAGCGGAGGACCGGATATTGGCGCGAAATGGGGAGACCTATGTCCAGCAGTGGACTGCGATAGGTTGAATAGGGTAAATTTAGTATCGTGTACAATTTAATGTTTAAATTTAACAGTAGCATGAATTGTCTTATGGTGGTTCCCATTAAAATCTACCGTAAAACAGAAGGAATGAATGTAAAATTTTACTTTTAAGACACAATAATGATCGTATTAGCGCTTTTAAAATTAGCAGAATTGGGGGTCCGATCGTAAAAATAGTATGAAAAGTTAAATTTAATAGAAGAGCCCTACTTTTTTCTGGAACCACCACTAACGACAACAGCGTGAAAACTTGAGAAGACAATTGTATTCTAATCTGCTAACAACACATATTTACATCCCTATTAAATATGATCAGTATAATGTCGATAAACGAGCGTCGGTGTCTCATTGGCATAAACTATTTGCTTTTCTTGGAAGATGCTTTTCGAATTTTCGAAATTTGTGCACGTTTATCCGACGCTCTTACGATGAAGGACAACACCTTTGCTGCGGCGATACAAAGGTTGAGCGTGAAGTCGGCCAATCCGCACTGGGCCCTGTGGATGACTGTACACTCTTTACGGATAGGCTCGTGCCCCTGGCGACGTATAAATACGTGATTGATGAAATGTTTTAAAATATCTTTTTAAACAGGCGTTCAGCAGAATATCTGGTGTAATCACGCAGTACTACTCGGTCACAAATCTATCTCATATACCGAATATGAGATGTACGTGATTGCGGTGAACAACATCGGCAGAGGACCGCCCTCCGCGCCCGCAGTCATCACAAACTGGTGAAACCGGTACGTTCATCATCATCTTTGACCATTCATCACCAATAAGCTTGAATTATATTCGGCTGACACAAAACTAGCAAAAATATTATCACGTATAAAGCACAATTTTGTGATATCGCTTATTGCGATCTTACTAGCAAACCTTCAAGCTTAAATGTAACTAAAAAAGGATTGTGCAGAATTAGAAGATTTAAGATATTAAAAAAATAAACATTTGATCCACTCGACGGTCTTTACTTCAATGAATTTTAAATACGTTTACTTATCCTGCAGATAAAAAAATGAATAGGGCCTTCTATTTTATACATATACTTATTTTAATAGAAATAATAAATAAAGATTTACAAGTTAATTGTGCATGTTCCGTAATCGTGTACATCATCAAGTACTATTATTAACTTTGTCCTTCAGGTGAAATAGCGAAAGATTTTTCGGGTTGCCATAAAAGATGGGCACTTATAGAATGAATGAAAACAATGATTCATGTCTCGGGGAGGGACTGTTTTAATTTTGTACTGAACTCATTTTCAAAGAAACTTTAAGATCTAAATACCTACCAAGATCAAATATATTCTTGAAGCTTAATCGTTTTAATACCATCATTTTCGATGTCCACTGTATAAGAAAATTATTTTGAAATCTTACTCACTTTTGAAATTGTCACTAATATATTCTCTCTCGATGCTAATCTTGTAAACGATGCTGGTGACAAATTTTGTAATACTGTTCAACATCACTGTATGTAACTGTCCAATAATTTGTAACTGTTTGTTTAAAAAAAATATTGTACATATTATATGAAACATTGCAAGAATAAATTTAACTGGTACTTGGTTTAAGTAGGTAATTCCTACTGTAACAGTCCACTTACGAATAAAAAAAAAAGTATAGGTAGGCAAATTAACTGGCCAAGAAATGGATGCGACTCAATCGCTCTAGTGTCATTAACAATAATAAGAATAAAAAATACAATAGCAATTTAAATAATACACGTAAGGGAACTTGACGTAACATAACGAAGTCATTCCATTAATTGTAAAATTTGTAAGCATATTCTCATACGCTTATTTTCATTTAATTTATATTGTCTCGCTTTCTGTTGAAGATCGTTATATTTACTTGCTTTGGATTCGGTATGATATTAGCCGTTGTTTTCATTTGGTACGCTGAATTCTCAGTTTTAAGGTATTTGTTTAATCGTTTTACATGGCTCGCGTATTGCGATGACCGACGCTCGCCCCGCTTCATGTAAGTTTCGCTTTTGAGTGGACCTTATACCGTTTATTTTAATTTCCTTTGCACATTTTTGAAATAGTTTTTAGAAGTAGTGCGTTTTATTTTTACCATGCACCATTTCGTTTTACCCGTAAGGTTTGAAAAAAGAACATTACGTCTTGGTTACGTCACACTATTTATCCTTGTCTGTGCACCGTTTGTACCTATATGATTAGTTTATGCGTTTTATGTATATATCAACTAATATAATATTTTGTCTATGCTCACTTACAGTGGATTCCTTATATGGAGGCGCCAGTAAGTACAATAAAATCAAATTATACATTGTTGTGGTTTTAATTTATCTTTCGGCTATTAACTTTGTATAGCATGAGTCGTGGTTGATAATTCGCTGAATTTTATTTTCTGCTTTATTATATATGTGAATTTATGATTTTATAATTGTAATTTATGTGTCATATAAGGTTAACGGCTTCAATAAAATACACATAACACGGAAAAGCGGCTTAAGATATTAAATATCTCCTGTTTTTTCTTGTCACACCGTGTCAGGCCATCAAGTCTAATTTGCCGCGGAAAATATTAAATTTGACGTTCAGAAACCTTGCCTCGGTTTGTATTACGGTGGCCACGTCACGGAGCGGACTAAAAATATAAACTGCGATGAGTTGGTAATGAAAACGTTGCTGTATCAAAATTGTTTGCAGGTTATATTTTTTATGTCTCCTTTACATTTCTAATAAAGGGAAAACTTCGGGCCGACCGCGACCCGGGCCCAAACGAGATTATAGCGTTTAATATTGTACAGGACCGAAAAACTTTTATTGTTTCGTCCTTTCCGAGCATTATAAACAGAGCGGAGATTTTTCATTGAGTGACGCCCCTTTTTTGTGTCGCAGGCAGCGATTACAAATCCTATTAAGATTGGTATTATGCCCCCGGCTCCATTGTCACATTTTTATTCCCATTTTTTACATAATTGAGATATGCCCGGCCACCCCTTAATTTGATATCGCGTTGTTTCCGTATTATAATAATAGGATTCCAAGTATTAGCACTTCACGAGAAAAGATTCGGCGGAGACTTTCGCATAATATTTGTTTTGAAGTTAAATTTAAGCAGTTGATTTTGGTAATGGGATTTCAACGGACTGAGATTTAACTTGACGCTCAAGTTGCAAAGTACGATGTTCATCTAATGATTTTCATACTTTCAAATAATCTCTCTCTTCATGGTTCTTAATTTTATTAAGTAGCCAAAGTTAACTTGAAGGATTGTGTTATATTAAATTCAATTTAAAAAAATATTTCTGCTATGTTGTAAACAAAGGGCTCCATAATATAGACAGAACACAGAAATTGTCTAGATCTATCAATAGGATGTCCGTAGTATTGAAATAATTAAAATTTGAGTTCGTAGGTGAAATGAACTTGCTTAGCATGTGTATGATTTGGCTAGAACAGATGAAAATTTTCCAGACTTTGATAACTGATATTTTGGGGTGTTTTTTTATTTAAAAGTATTCGTATTTTGTTTATTTTAGTTAGCAAGAAGGTTATTACAGTAAAGCTATTTGAATAAAATTATGAAGTATTTCTATTTAAAGTCAAATAGGGTGGCTTTTGTATCTGTGCTTTTGGGTTTCTTTTACAAAATTGAAAAATTCACGCAAATTTTGTTCCTAAAGCATGTTACTAGAATATTTAAAGTACATTTATCTGTGTCGTTATTTAAGCAATTATAACAGTACATACAGTTTTTATAAAAATACATTTTTATTGAATTTTAATTTAATAAAATAAAACACTGCCTAAGTAAAGATTATAGATTGATCAAACTTTGGTTTAATTCAACAATACTAACCATTATTTTCTGAAATTCTTGAATATCATTAATTGGTCGTTATTAATTATGAATTAAACGCTTGGTCAAAAAAAAAATGTCAACTTCCAAATTCCAAAGTCCTTCCAAATTCAAACTATGCGTTTATTCACAGAACCTGGATCAGCCCCTCGGAACGTCCAAGTCCGCCCCTTGAGCTCGAGCACAATGGTCATTCAGTGGGACGAACCGGAAACGCCCAATGGACAAGTTACCGTAAGCAAATACACAAAAAAACAATATATTTTTGAATCTCGAAAATCACATTTTCGCATAGTTTTTAAATATAGGCTCGGAATGTTGATATATGCCCAAAAGTATCAAGCAAGAAACTCAATAATGATTTATAATTTATTTTTCTGCTGTTGGTCGCAGATGGCCTTTACAACTACAAGCACAGATGGCTTAAAAAATTACACAACGCGCCTAAGGACGTCCCAGAATGTCCCAGAGTAGGATGATTATTTTGGTTTACTTAAAATAAAAATTGTAGTTAAATAATTAACATGTGTATCGCACGCAATTTTGAGTGGTGAACACTAGTATAAAAGGATTTCGATTTTCAAAGTGGTTTCATATTGTTTATTATGCGAAATAGATTCAAATGAGGCTTCTTTTCAGATAACACGCAATAAATGCCTTCCGAGTCTTGTAGTGGCTCTAAATTATTTTTAGGAATGTAGGGTTCAAAAACTTCGACTTCCACCGGTCTGCTTTCCAGCTATTTTCCCAGGTCATCTGTCCAGTGAGGGGAAGATATAAGGGTAGGCCTTTCAGCAGTGGCCATGAAGTGACTGATATGATGATGAAGATAAAAAAAATGGTATTTCTCTCCCTCTTTTTCTCATCATCCTATCGCAGTCCACTGCTGGATAAAGGTATTCACCATTCTGCACCACATATATTTACGTGGTTACTTCGGATGTATATATGTCCCATGTATATTGTCTAGATTATCTATAGTATATATCCGTATTACTACAGTCACCGCAGTCAGTTTGGAGTACAGTCATCAATAGTATAATTAAATTTCACTTAGTAGTGAAATGAACTTGCTTAGCATACATAAATAATATAGCTGATGATGATGATTATGTATTTTTTCACAGGGCTACAAAATATACTACACGACGGACCCGTCTCAACCTCTGCCGTCGTGGCAGTCGCAAATGGTAAATTCACTATTTTACCCAATTTCATGAGTACCTGAATACAAAATTAAATGTTTTTGTGTGTTCTATTAGTAGCAGTAAAATTTACGCGATTTGCACATATTATACAGATGGCGCTGTATATATATATATATGAGGTTGATATTTATTTATATTTAATGCACAACTAATAAATACGAACGCAACATGCACCTAACTATATATTTTCGGATAAAATGTGGTAGACTCCGATACTGAGTCGTCTAAACCACTACCACCGCAGTACCAGATACTGTCTGTGAAACAGGAGTGTTATGCACTTCTTTGTTTCAGGATGAGGGATGAGGGCACTGTAGCTTGTAAAATTACCAGGTATAGAGACCTAACTAATCTGTCGTCTCAGGTGACAGGCGCAGAGCAGTGTTGACGGAACACTACCTACTGATATTCATTTCTTTCGATTCTTCGTCTGTCATGGTCAGACGTATCACTTACCACCAGGTGTGCGAACTGACGGTTCGGTTCATTTAATGCCATAAAAAATCTTAACACCGGTTCTCTTGCAGATGGACAACAGCCACTTGACTACCATTAGCGAGCTGACCCCGCACACCGTGTACACGATACGGGTACAGGCCTTTACCTCGGTGGGCCCGGGACCTATATCGGCACCTGTTCAAGTGAAACTCAACAAGGTAACCTTTTTTTAAAACCTTTAAACGTAGTAGGTTTACTTCGAAAGTAGCTGAACATTTAACCGAGAGGCTGCCAGACAATTGAAAATTTATCTAGACAGCAGCGGTTACAGGGTTAAAGAAAGAAAACATTTATTACATCGCACATGAAAACAAAAATGCCTTGGGTACTAAAACTTAACTGCTATAGCAGGCTAAAAGTTATACGCCATTATTCATTTTCTTCAAGCCTACTCTCACTATTTGATAAATAAGATGTTTTTCAAAAGTACTTCAAACTAGTAAAGGGCACGTAAAGGACTAAAAGCGACTACTACGGCGAACTTACAGCGAAATATAAAATTTAATGCCAACTGTTTCATGTAAAACACGAATTTTAAATTCCATAACATTTATATTAAACGTCATAAGTTAACGGCAGCTTGAGGGCTTATAGTATATTTTAAGGTGATACATTTCTTTTATTTATGAACAAACTTAAACATTTAGATATAACTTCTAGCTAAAGCGAAATTTTTTGAGAAAACGCGTTTAGGTTAGATTCAAAGTCAAATTTCAAGATAAAATAATATTTATTTGGCACCGTGCGTAGTATGATATTTTAATTTAAAGATAAAATGGAAAATATGTAGAGTGTGTACACATCTCAAATACACATCAAATAAACTACACATACCTCATATTCAGTACGTATCAGACAAAGTACAATTCGTATCTCTGAAGATCAACGAATAT
>PQWD01006616.1:0-19538 GCA_019425675.1 Leucinodes orbonalis
TTTCATCATCTTCTTCCTGCACAGCTTGTCGTATGTATCGAACGAGCTGCACAAAGCTTTATACTTGTTGCCTTCATTTTCCTCATGCACACGATGTCGAAGTTCATGAAAGGGTAAGTCAGTGCCCGCCATGGAGGCATGCTGCCAGCGATGGTCAGCATCAGATGGAGATTCGCACGCATGTCCAACATACGCTTCGACGCGTTCAATTTCACCGCCTGATGATAAATAGGTTTAGGTTTAAAGAACATTTCAGGTTGAGATCTTTATTGTATCCAAAAGAATATTACAATTCAATTCAATCAAATCAAAATATTATTTTTTCATTTAAAACCAATAAATGTACATGACAAGCTCAAATTTAACATAGGTCGACATAATTCACATTTGCCTGAACTAGGTAAACCTGTTTTTCAATTACTGAATACATGTACATATTATTCTGTGTAAGTTATTAGGCCTACTCGTACAACATAAAATACAAACAATAATGCAGGTAGAATGAAATGAATGGTATACAAGTATACACACTAGCAGCTACAGATAGTGTTCATTCGACTCACAATCGTATTTATACGGAGACGTTCGGCGTGACTTCGGCAGCATTTCATTTCTCATAAGAACAACAGTTTACTTACAATGAGATCATCATCAGCTCATATACGTCCCCGCCGAGGGGCACGAGCCTACCCGTATAGGGTGTTTAGGATTTAGTCGTCCACGCAGGCCCAGAGCTGGTTGGACGACCCCACGCACAACCTTTGAATCTCTTCGTAGGCGTGCGCAGGTTTCCTCACGATGTTTTCCTTCACCGTAAGAGCGTCGGATAACGTACAAATAATTGCGAAAATTCGAAAACACATTGGTACGTGGCGGGATTTGAACCTCAGCGCTCCCGGTATCTTATGCCGCGGGGCACAACTCGTAGATACATAAATCAATAAATTATTAATATCAATAAATAATACAAGTATTTACCCTTCGGATCATATCTTCCCCACCATTATCGAGTATGTGACTGCAGACACTTCTATCCATTTCATCATTATTGTCTGGATTGAGCAGTGTGTTGACAAACTGAAATATTATGCAAAATAATTATCTACAGATAAGTATCTACAGTTTCAATAATATATCTATAGCTGATTAAGACTTGTAAATAATATTAATTAATTTTTATAATGACACCCCTACTTTTCCTGTTAAGAAATTGATCCCTGGTTTAAACTTACGAATACTTTGTATTGTTGTTTTCCCAAATAATGAAGTTTATTATTATTTTGCGACAGATATACAGACTTCCCCATCCAGACACAACTAGCGATGTTACTGAATGTAATATGTACAGTTAATTTTGATTTTCATAAGTAATTATTACGAAAAACGTTTTTTTTGTTCATTTAATATAAATTGATAAATAATTCTTTTATAATTTTGATGTCAGTTCTATTTGCCAAACAAACTTTTTAGCTTTATAATATAGGTAAGTATAAATTCTAACGACGAATTTTGTATAATTTTCGTCAGTTCTTAGAACGATATATAAATATCCATACTCAGTAAATCTTGTTTTACTTGGCATCGATTTCAAAATTATAAAATAATAATGAAACTATTTTTGTTTTAAATATATAATTATTAATCTCACTGCCGCTTAAATTACATCGACAAGGGATGTATTAATGTAAAATATTCATCCAAGTATGAATCTAAATAATAAATTTTGTTCTGTTTCAAAAAAAAAATGTTATAATTGATCTAGCTTACTGACAAAATAAGCCTTATAATATAACTAGATGCTGTGACTTCCTATTTAACCTACCGCAGTCCACTGCTGGGCATAGGTCTCTGTCATTTTGCGCCAGATATCCTGGTCCTCCGCTTTTCTCATCCAGCCTCCACCAGCGACCTTTCGTAAGTCGTCGGTCCATCGGGCCGGAGGGCGTTACGCTACGCTTGCCGAGACGCGGTCTCCACTCCAGAGCTCGTCTAAGATGCTGTGGCTTCATGATCATCAGCTCATTAAATGTCCCCACCGAGGGGCACGAGCCTACCTGTATAGAGCGATTAGGCCTTAGTATTGTAGCAGTGCGGGTTGAACCGACTTCATGCACAACTTTTGAGTCCCTTCGCAGAAGTGTGCAGGTTTCCTCACGATGTTTTCCTTGACCGTAAGAGCGTCGGATAACGTGCATATATTTTTCGAAAATGCGAAAACACATTGGTACGTGGCGGGTTTTGAACCTCAGCCCTTCCGGTAGGAGGGCGACAGTCCACACCATTGAGCCACCGTCGCTCTGTGCTGTGGCTTAATAAACTATGAAGGACTTACTATTTGACAAATGTCGTCTGTTTCCTCTTTCAATATTTTCTCCTCCAATGGATACTGGAGCAGCATATCCGGCGTGTAATAGTCCTCGTCCGCCAATTGTTCTAGTCTTCCAATCCTGTTCACTTCTATAATAATCGAAAAAAATACATCCACCAACATCATTAAAGCTTAATATGTCTACTGCTAAACGAAGACCTCCCCTAATGATTTCGACGCGGGCCGAACCATAGTCGATATTTATCTGCTACACGCCACTTTCAAGATGGACCGAGCCCAATTCAGCTAATTCCAAAAGGTTCTCGTAATTATAATAATAAATATCCACTGACATTCGCACAGCGCCGTGTGGCCTTAAGTTAAGCGTGAATCCTGTAATATGGGTACTAAACAAAGGATAAACATATAAATTTATTTGTAAATACATACATATAATATATAGAAAACACCCAGATCATTACAAACAGACATGTTCATGCACACACATGTTTGTACTGCCCGGGGATCGAACCCGGAACCCTTGGTGTAGGAGCCGACGTATTGACCTTTACATATTATTACACGGGTCGTCATAGTAGTGTTTTCTGTAATTGGACAGAAAAGTGTCGTCATGTCAAGTAAATATTGAGGCCCTGATTCAGATGGCAAGTAGCAGATGGATGTCGACTGCTAGGTTTCGGTCCGCGTGGGAATAATTAGCGAGGCTCTTTCGTAGAATGTCCCTTTCGCAAAATGTCCCTTTAGCAAAACATCCGTTTCGCAAAATGTTCACGGAAAGACCCTTTCGCAAAATATCCACTTTATATCAATGATGTAAAAAGTATAGATTCGTGATATGCTCACAAAACAATCGAAAAGTGTTCCGAATGCAGCGACATCACACTTACATATATTTCGAATGAGCGTACATTTACCAAACAAAGAGACTACAGCTGTATTCTCTTTGACGATTCGATTTTGAGGCACGGATGGTGTATCTACCTTTATATATACAGAATATCATTGCTTCATATCAACAACATATTTCACTTTTGCCAATACATTTAGATGTGTTCTATGAAAATAAAAAAATTAAAGTCAAATATGTATAAGTCATTAAGTTATATAATTGCATTTTGCGTAAGGGACTTTTGCGAATGAACGGGGAAATCTTCGTTCGGTTGGGAGTCGACCTACGCTCAATTAAAATACACTCAGTTTAATTGTGAAATTTTAAGTAATGAAAACATTATTACAAGTAAACACTTCATACATACCTTTGTTTATCCATTTATCTGAAAACAGACAAATAAAATTAGTTAATCGTTCTCATCATCATCAGCCTATTATACGTCCCCACCTAGGGGCATGAGCCTACCCATGACGGTGTATAGGCCTTAGTCGTCCACGCGGGCCCAGTGCGCATTGGACGACTTTGAATCTCTTCACAAGCGTGCGCAGGTTTCCTCGCGATCCTTCACCGTAAGAGCGTCGGATAACGTACATATAATTTCGAAAATTCGATAACACATTGGTATGTGCGAAATTTGAACCTGCGCCCTCAGATCGGAAGCAACTGTCTACTCCATTGAGCCACCGAATCCTCATGCTAAGAATAAATTATCATGTGGTGACGGCAGATCATAATCGTATTTTTTGTTTGGTTAGTGAACAGGATTGCTCGCTCGCCTGGTGAAGTAATATTCCTGACCATGACAGATGCAGTCTTTACTACAGTGGCGTGCACAAAGATTCTGAGTATGGTATGCTAACCAATCGCAAAAACAATACATAATTTACATTTTTGTCAAATTGAGTACTGTTGATGACAGCAGATCGCTTATGGTTTCAAATTTGTAGAGGACAATGGACGAATAAGTAGGAATTATTAAATATAATAATAATAATAACTGTAAAAATTTTTACCACCTGTGACTTATCACAGGTGGTAAAAATTTTTACAGTTGGTAAGCGTCATGTGAAATAATGTTACACTATGTCTTGCCAATATGAGGCGTACAAATTTTAAATTGAATTAAAATTATATGATGTGCCCGATACAACATTACATTTTACATTTCCAATAATATTAATCACATATCAAAAATTATTTATGTTAGCACTTTATTGTATCACAAGTATAATCAACTAATATCACACATGCTCACAACCACAAAATGTAACACACCCACTGGGCGCCTTCCGCTTGGACCACACGCATAGCGTGCGAGCGGAATGCAAGTGCAAATGCGAGAAATGGTTTACATCTACCCACATAGACTTTGTTAGTACTCGTATTGCTACGTTAGCAACGGAATGTATTTATTGTTGTGATAATAAGTTACTGTATAATGCAATGGTACAGGGTGGAGGATCGACGACCTGATGCACAGGACCAGTCCTAGTTCAGGTGTCGGTCCGTCATAATCTTGTGGCAATTGTAATGTAATTTTATACATATTTGTTAGTATTTTTACTGACATGACTTAGTACTTTGATGTAAAGTAATTATGTTACCAATGTAATAACTAAACATGGAATTCTGTAAGATTATGGTGAGAAATAAACTATTATTATTATTATAATATGTCAAAAGAGTTAATAAAATTCATGTCTAATTACAAGTGTTATGTCATTATGTCAAATAGTTAATAAAATTAATGTCAAATCTTAATATAAAATGTTTTATAATATTTCAAAAATTATCCACAATACATTTTACAGCATAACAACACTCATACACACATTATAATTGGTCTGTTAAAAACTCCGTTACAGTGTAGTATGCTTTCCTTGTTAGCAAGGCTAGGAGTTCCTTACGAAACAAGTTGCCATTCTGTTCTTTAAATCTGTGGGCAATTTATTATAAATTTTGGGGCCATGCAGAAAATTCCATTGGATTTAAGGGCTGTGCTTGTAACGGGTGCTTTTAACTTGCTCCTATGACGTTTGCTTTTCTTCAGCTGGCCATCAGATATTATAGGAAACAGATGTCGATTTCTCCTAACAAACATTGCAGTTTCATAGATACGGCAACTGTCTGTCTCTTTAAAGACATAATCGCCCTGATACACTTTTTTTGGGCTCTAAAAATATCTAATTACTAATGCAGTTTCCCAAAATATGTGAGCACTTGTCGCGCACGCTTAATTTTGAGATTTTCCAGATTGTCTGGACGCACAGGTTATGCACTGCTTATTTCCATATATGGAGTGCACGCCATTGGATGCAGTGTTTTGTACGTTTTATTACTCCGCCTGCCTTTCTTTCCGTTTAGTATAGTAAAATTAACGGGTATAGCATTGATGGAGACTAATAACTACCGATCAGTTGTTGGTCTCTTTCTGCCACTCTGTCATGGTGAGGCGGATCACTTACCATCAGGTGATCGCCCCTGTCCGTCCTGTACACCTCATAACATAGGTTCAATGTTATAACTTGTTAGTCCTTAAAATAATATTTAAAAATAATTATAATGCTACCAAAATGGTGGCCACTCAGCTAATGCCAAGACAGTTTTGTCAGGGCGCTGGTTTGCAGTGGAGCGAAGGAAAAAAAAAGAAAATGAAATAATAACGCTATCTAACCGCACATAACAATAACAACGACAGTTGCTTACAAAATATCTAGTAAAAATCAATCCACACTATTAATTTAATACTAAATTATTCTTTATATATATATATAAATCAAATTTATTAAATATACTCACCAGACTGAATCTTTTTGGGTATCTGGTACGGTCTCGGCCTCACCAAAGGCGGGAGGTTGGGACAGATTGTTTTCACTGCAAACTTTTGTTCCGATCCACTGTTGTTTGCAGTTGGTTTCTTTTGCACCACCTTAAAACACATGATTTGGTGAGTTTAAAATGAGAACGTTTTATCAATAAACCAAATAAAAATAAATAATCATGAAATATAATTATACGATAAGTCATCGCGAAAAAACAAAAATAACATTGTGGGGAGTTTTGTCCCCAAAGATTTTGACCACATATACATAGGAGTTAATTTTCACATCTTTGTTGCACTCCATAAGTAATTTAGTTAAAACAATATAGGGGAGTACATTTATGGACTTTTAGGGCATGGAAAATAGGAAAGACGAGGTGTCACCTTAGGCTCAAAATATTAAAATAATTGTATTAAGGCCTAGACTTACTGTTTTCTACCTGACATTGTAAATTAATAGAATATCCACAGACATTCACTCAGCGCCATCTATCCCCAAAGCGTTGAGCCTGTATTATGGGTATTAAACAACGGATATACATATTTATATACATTTGTTTTTAAATACATACGTATTATATATAGGAAACACCCAGACCAATACAAACAGACATGTTTATGTGCACAAATGATTGTACTGCCCGGGATCCGATGTAAGAGCCGACGTGTACCATTACACCAGATGGGTCGTTTTAATATAATAAATGTAAATCTTAATAAATCACTTAGCTAATAATTAAATCTTACCAGCGGCAGACGTAGTTTGTTTGTCGGTCTGTTTAGGCGGTTCCTTCGGTGGGTCTCCGCTAGCACTGTTAATTTCTTCATTCTCACTCTTCCACCTTGATGTCTTTAGGACCTTAAAAATACAGATGAATAATCTCAGACATACATTACGTACAAAACTGAGCGGCTTTGTTGTAATATAAAATAAACAAAACGAACCCGGGTGGTCTAGTGAACTGAGCGTTGGTTTAGATAAGTGAGTTCGAATCCCGTAGTGAGTTTGAAATCCGTAGTGAGTTTGAAACCCGTAGTGAGTTTGAAACCCGTAGTGAGTCTGAAACCCTTAGTGAGTTCGAATCCCGTAATGAGTCCGAAACCCGTAGTCAGTACGAATCCCGTATTGAGTTCAAATCCGTAGTGATTTCGAATCCCATAGTAAATTTGAATCCAATGAGTCACTTTTTGCTTTTTTCCCCAAGTTTGGTTAAGATATTGCAGGCTGAATCACCTGATTGTCTGAAAAGAATAATGTTTACTTGCCTCGGAGGGTACGTTAAGCCTTCTACAACCTACTACAGCAACAGGCTCTTCCACACACCATATCTGTGGCGAGATTAGGCCTTAATCCGCCACGCTGGCCCAATACGGATTGGCGGGTGTTAACGACTACCATCCGAAGATTGTAGCCGGGGCTAAATGAAAATGAAAAGTTTTTATTCAGTTTAGGTCCTTACAGAACACTTATGAATGTCAAATGAAGCTAACAGCTTAACGTCCCCTCTGAAGCACGAAATTAACTTTCTCTTTCGAAAAATCAGGTGATTCTGTAAATACTACGTTTACGGGCATAAACAGCACAGTATTTTTTTTTAATTTGGAGTTTTCCAGCGGGATCGAACCCACGACCCACATTCACGCAGTGATCTAAATCCAACGCTGTGACCACTAGACCACGGAGGCAGTTATAATTTGGAGTAACAAACGTAAGATAAACAAAGCTACATATTCAATAAGAAACAGAAAAAATACCAGATGTTTCGTTCGTTGGTGTCTGATCTTGAGATGCTTTATCGGAAGTGCCTGGGCTGTCGGTTCCAGTTTTCACTGCTGATTGGTCCTTTGCTTCAGCATCTAAAAGGCGATTATTTTCTTATTACCCACTTTGTGAAGTAAGGGCAGAGTGATATTAAAATAATCTTAAGGGTCCAAATCTTGAAGCGTGGCAGAGCCATGCTTCGGCACGGTTGGGCTTACAGGACATTATCATTATCATCATCATCTGCTCATTATACATTCCCACCAAGGGGCACAAGCCTAGCCGTAAAAGGTTAGGCCTTAGTCGTCCACGCGGGCCCAGCGCGGATTGCCCGACTTCACGTACAACCTTTGAATTTCTTCATCACCGTAAGAGCGTCAGATAAACGTACATATAATTTCGAAAAGTCGAAATTACATTAGTACGTGGCAGGATATGAACCTGCACCCTCCAGATCGGAAGGCAACAGTCCACACCAATGAGCCCCCGATGCTTACCTTACAGGACACCAGCGTGAAACAACACAGCCTGTTTAGCAGTAGCAGAGATTGGGATCTCTTGTTTCGGAGGCAATGACTCACTTCGGGGCAATGATGCAGCGAAGTAAGTAACTAATACCATGCTTCTGACGGGACAATAAACCCTTGTCTGTAAAATTCCGGTAGCAGGCGTCTCACAACAGTGCCTGCCTTCTAACAGTCAACGACTTTACTTGGCCTGGCACGAAGTCGATTTACAAAACCTTGCGAGAGGCCGTAAGGCGGTTGCAAAGCTTTGACACCAAGATGATCCATATGATCAGGGTCAAGTGAACAGTTCAGTTTTCTTGACATAAATGATGAGACCATAAAGATAGATCTTCAATGAAGATCTATCTTTATGATCTATCTAAGTAAATTAATTGATTTTCGACTTTAAAACAGTGGAATATAGTTCAAAGTCATGTGGTCTCCATTTGACAAGAACTCTATTGAAGGCTAAGCCGATCAAGAATTAGTTGTGATAGTCGATGAGCCACCCTTAATTATGTGATTTCTTGTACAGCCTAACTTGCGCCTTATAACGAAGCAAGTATGTCTAATGGTCCGACATGAAATACCACTTGTTTGTCACGTACGCTTTTTGCCAACTTTGCCTTTCTTTACAAATGGCTGATGCACTGAATGACCTTTTATATGTCGTCACCAAGAATTCTGATTCAGGTTGCGTGAACAGGATTTCTTGTTGATACAATATCAATACGTCGAAAAACTGCTTTCTGCAATACATCATCTAGACGTAGCAGACGGCAGAAGGTTTTAAGAAAGTCTTCATTCAAATGTCAACCTTTACCTCTTAAGCTGAAGTAGCTTCAGACAATAAGAGCAATTGGTAAGATCACAGACGCCGTCTGCAGATGGCGTCTGGGATCCCGTTGGGCGTTTAGATTGAAATGAATGTCATTGTGTGTCAAAAGTGACCATTCGGGAATATGCTAGACCTCCAACCAACGGTAACTTTTTATATTACATAACCCTCATTAAGCTAGCATGTAATTGGCATTGAAAAAATTGGAGTGTAAAGTCTCATAAAGATGAAATCTGTTTAACTGCATATATATGAGTCATGCTTCATTAGTGTACCATAATGCACGGTGGCAAATAGATTCCTGCAAGCAAGTTATCTGGAGACAACGTTTACCCTGCCAACCAAAAATCGTTTAATATAACCACTGAATCAAGAGTGGCGGACTATAAAAATTGCAAGTATGATGGCGTTGCTCATCAAAATTTCAACAAAGACTAAAAATAATAAGATACAGTTACCTGCACGCAGTTTTTTCTGCATATCATTTATCATGTTTTTAAGGTCTGCCGTTTTCTTGAATACAATCATGCAAAACTTTCTATCGGTCGCCGGCGGAAACATTTTCCTATATTTGGCTATCATGACGGGAATAGGCGTACCTATTTCACCATCCAACAATAACTCCAAACGGGTGAATATGGCTTTTCGGAGACTTTTCTTCATATCGTTGTCGACTTTAAGATTGGACACTTTGCTCAGCGCTTCATTACCCAATATATCAGCCGCATTGTAACGCCACATTTCGTCTTTTTTGACAATTGGCAAAAGTTTATTACGCGGACCTAAAAAGGGCAACTCTTTTTTTTGCGCAGTACCTATATCCACGTTTTGGGACCTAAGTTTCCTTTTAGGTAATGGGAGTAGTGGTTGTTTTTTGTTTTTGTTCTCCGGGGTTTCTTTGGAGTTTTGTTCGCTATATTTTGTGAAGCCAAGGAAACCACAAAGTTAGTGCCATTGCCATCTCGTGGTGGAATTTGGATTCCGGAAGTTGAACTGTTGGAAACCCACCGTTGGTTTTCGTCATTATTTGTACTATTAGAAATCCAACACCGAGACTGGTTGTCAGAGGCATTGCTAGATGTCCAATGCTGCTTATCAGACGCATTTGTGTTCTTTGAAATCCAACGGTCATTATCAGTTGTATTTGTATCCTTTGAAATCCAACGGTCATTATCATTTGTATTTGTGTTATTAGAAATCCAACAATCATTATCAGTTGTATTTGTGTCTTTAGAAGTCCAACGATAATCGTCAGACGTATTTACGTCGTTCGAATTCCAACGACGATTCTCAGATTTGTTTGTGTCTTTAGAAATACGACGATCATTATCAGACGTATTTGTGTGTTTTGAAATCCAACGCTGATTATCAGACGTATTTGTGTCGCTAGAAATCCAACGTTGATTTTCAGATGTATTAATGTCGTTAGAATTCCAACGATCATTATTAGACTTATTTGGGTCCTGATAACACCAATGATATTTATCAATGGTGTTCGTATCCTTGGAAATCAAATTATCATTATCAGACCTATTTCTGTCCTTAGAAATCCAACGATGATCATCAGACGTATTTGTGTCCTTACAAATCCAATGATTATTATCAGACATATCTGAGTACTTAGAAAACCAATGTTGATTATTAGACCTGTTTGTGTCCCTAGAAATCCAATGCTGGTTCTCGGAGACATCTAAATTGTTAGAATCCCAACGCTGGCTTTGATGTTCAGGGGTATTTGCATTTTTGGATTTCCAATGCTGGCTATCGTTATCAGGGGAACGTCTATTAGAAGACCATCGCCGAGTTTCTTCATGAGAATAAGTTTGTTGTCTTCATTCCATTCCTGGGATTGTCGATCAGGTGAATCGTGTTTCTAGATGGCCAGCGGTTATTGTCATACGATTGTTCTTTCTTCTCACGTTGACGTTGCTCCCAATCTTGGCGCACAGCACTAAGAACCTCTGCAACGGAGTCGCTCAATCTGTTTTGCAATTGGTTTCTATTTCCGCTACGCAACTCTTGTTGTCTTGGTGCCTTAGCACTATCGCCTCGGCGAGTGTTATCTCTATCACCTCTATCATGGTTCCAAGGACTCGGCAGGGACAGTGGTTATTGGATAATTTCATCAACCTAGCGTTAATCGCGTCCAGACGGTTTTGGACCCTCTGTTCCGATTGGCTCTGATTGTAGTTTCTCCGAGGCGATCTTTGTCTTCGATCTTCTATAGGTGATCTGCTGCGATACCTGGAGCTATTGCCATTTTCGTTACTCCACGGAGAATGGCGTCTTTCGGTACTTTTATCCCGAGGACGCCTGCGGCGGCGTCGCCTGCTCCTGCGTTGTGTATCTTCGCCAGCTAAGCTAGAGTCCCATTGACTACCACTTTGGGATCTCTCTTCGTCAGAATCAATAGCTTGCTCTTGGTCTGGATACTGCATGTGCTGAGAATAAAATCGATTCTGTTGCTGACTTGCGGTGTCCATAAAATTGTTCTGCGAAAGAATTTGATTATATTAAGTGTGGAAACATGCAATCAGTCCATTCAATGAAGCATGGACTAACTCGCCCACACTGAGAACAAAAAATATATTAGGACTGACTTAATTTAATCCGTATCTGATGGATGACATTAATATTTCTCTAAAAATTCACTTATTCCTTGGGTCCTCTGAGATTCCCCCCCAATGCCGACATGGAAAAAATAATAAATGAGAGAAAGGAACCTTGGGCGTACATAACTCCACATAACCTCACAAGTCAGTAAGGTATGGCAGATAAAGATGGTTCAGGACACAAACACCGCCGCCTTGGCTAGGCATCGTTCAAACCCATGTCATAGGCGTAAATCAACCTAGTCGTGGCGGCTGAATACGAACATCTGAACCTATCTGCACATATAGCTCCCCAATATTTCTCCTACTTACTTACTTAAGTTATCATACTTAAGCCTCGGGTACTGTTTGGGGTTCATCTTCATCAGCTCGTAATGTCCCCACAGGGGCATAAGCCTACCCGTATAGGGTGATTAAGCCTTAGTCGTCTACGCGGGCCCAGTGCGGATTGGCCACTTCACGCAAAAACCTTTGAATATCTTCATTGGCGTGTGCCGGTTTTCTCGCAATGTTTTCCTTCCCCGTAAGAGCGTCAGAGAAACGTACATATGATTTAAAAAAAATCATTGGTACGTAGCGGGATTTGAACCTGCACCCACCAGATCGGAAGGCAATAGTCCACACCAATGAGCCATCGACGCTCGACTCTAATTGGGGTTGCCATTTATTAACACCCACCAATCTGCAATAACCCGTGTGGTGGGTTATAAGACCAAATCACCACATTTCCATTATATATGGGGAGCCTATTTCGGTTATATTCGTCGCTATTGGCCGCAGATGTCTTCACAACTCACCGGAGAAGTGTCCAGTGCCACTGCATCATCATCGGTGTATAAACATCAATTGATTGTTAAGCAACTTATGGCGAGAGGCTACCAGCATTGGCTGTGGGTCACATATCTCGTGGTCATCAGCTCATTAAATGTTCCCACCGAGGGACACAAGCCCACCCACCAAGGGTGTATAGGCCGTAGTCGTACACGCGGGTCCAGTGCGGTTTGGCCGACTTCACGCAAAACCTTTGAATTTCTTCGTAGGCGTGCGCAGTCCTCATCATTGAGCCACCGACGCACATCTCACTAAGCCCGAAAAGGGATACCTGATGCTTTACTTATTGTGTTTCTTTTCAACACAATATAATTTCATTGAAAAGTGCATAGGACGGTCAAGACGCTCATTTAATGGTAAGTGATCGCACTGACAAAGCGGATTTGATGGAGACCAACAACTCATAGACAGTTATTATTCTCCATCAATGCCGCACTGCGCCCGTCATCCGAGACAACAGATGTTTGGTCTCATAAATTCGATAATTTGACTAGCTCCAGTGCTCTCATTCCGAAACACAGAAGTGCAAAACACTTCTATTTCACGGGTCAATATCTGGCACTGCAGTGGTACCTATCTAGACGACAGGTATTATGATACAGACAGTGTTTATGACTACTGCATCTATCATGTCGAGGCACATCAATCACTTACCATCATTTGAGTGATGGTAAGTGATATGCCTCCTTTATATCAAACAAAGATACAAATGAAAACTGTATTGTTATGATATTATAAACATAAGTAAATGTCCTCAAAGTGACAGATTAAGACAGCACGGGGCTGAAAGCAAATTCTGTCGAGGTGCCCCTGGTTATGTTTCAGGATCCCTAGTTCAGGGTAACATCTAACCGTTTGAAGGGTAGCAATGTGGTATTTATGCTATTTTAAATATATTGGCCCATAGCATTTGTTAATATTGCTATATGTCTAATCTGGTACTGTAGTTTACACAAAGAAAATGATGCTGCATGCACTACAACTAATAATTCATTTGTTTTGGTAACAATATTACTTCCAGCTAAAAAAACCTGCTGCTGTTGCTAAAACCAGTCATCCAGTAATTTTAATTTGTAGTATATGCAAAACATACAGTAAATACAGATTTCAAATAAGTAGTAAGTTATACAACCATTATATTTTTGCATAGTTGTATACAGGTGTGTGTGTGCATGTATTTACAACTGTGTATATTTGAAATTAAGAAAGAAATAGAACAATTATTCCTTCAAACATTGCATGCATGTAACAAATTAGCAAAACTAAATATGAACATACAATTATACTGAATTGTTCAATTATTTGTATCAAAGATTATTGATTACTGATTATTATTTGCACTGTGGACCTTGTAATTTTGTACCAAAATATGTACCTTCTTGTAAATAATATGGAACTGTTTTTTTTTTGTAGGTCCAAATTGGGTTTGAGGGCCCAAAACAGAAACGCGTGGCTGTCTCTGGAAGAGGCCTTTACCTCGAAAGAGGGTTCTGGTGAAAACTGTTTTGTTAAAAATTAATACTTGTAACCATAGAAATTAAAGGCTTTTTTATTTTTTATTTTTATTTATTTTATTATCCTGAGCAAAGATAAATATGTAATATACTTTTCATCATCATCTCATTAAACGTCCCCACCGAGGGGCACGAGCCTACCCGTATAGGGTGATTAGGCCTTAGTCGTCCACGCTGGCCCAATGCGGATTGGACGACTTCACACACTACCTTCGAATCTTTTCGCAGGCGTACATGAACGTTTCCTCACGATGTTTTCCTTCACCGTAAGAGCGTCGGATAAGGTACATATATTTTCGAAAATTTATTAGTACGTGTCGGGATTTCAACCTCAGCCCTCCCTGTAGGAAGGCGAAAATCCACACCACTGAGCCACCGACGCTCTATTACTATTACTGTATTTACAAACATGATCAGTAATTTTTTTTTTTCATTTTATAAGTATACAGGATCATCAGGACACTCTGCTAGTGGTAAGTGACATGCCTAACCAAGACAAAGCGACATTCAAGGAGACCAACAGCTGATAGTCAGTTATCATCCTCCATCAATGCCACACCGGGCCTGACACCCGAGATGGCAAGAGATCTCTTATACCCAGTAATTTCAATTTGCCTCAAGATACTATTGACTTTGTTGGTTATAGGTCATTACACATATATACTACCTTACCTGTACCATTTGTCCAGATGCAGTTGCATTCATTCCCATTACTGAGCTCATCATTAGAGGCATAATTTTCATCCTGGGATCATTGTTTACCAGTTGCTGATTAACAAATGGATAGTTGGTGATGCTCTGTAAGTTTGCTGGGTTGTCTGATTGCATTTGATAGGTCATCAGAGGCTGAATTTGACGGTTTGGCTGTGACTTAACAGATGAGCGGTTGTCTTCGGAACTGCCAATCTCCCATGGATGGTTAGCTTGAGACCAATTGCAGTATGGTTGCTTATACTGGTTTGTGTTTTGCTGGTTTTGGTATGTTATATGTTGTGGTGCTTTTGCCTGAAAGAAAGTAACAAAATTAGACCAATCAATTGATGGTAAAAACTCATCTCATATAAGAAAATCATCAGTTTAGGTCAATACAAAGGTGCCTTTTAAAATTTGTGTTAACAAATTCCATGTTGGCAATTTGGCATCCACAAATACAATGAGCAAGTTAGGCAATGTGAATGATACAAATCACAAAAACAATATTTGAAATACTTTATCATAAAAATTAGTACTGTTGTTGACTGTAGACCGTCTATTGTTTATAAGATGTAAGGCAAACAAAGAGATATCATATACAATGGTGATATACAAGTTTATCAGGGAACAAAGGCATGCATTGCTTATATAGAGTGCATGCCACTGTTGGGAAATGAATTTTTAAACAAAACTTTCCCAAGGGTGTTAAACAACCTTTATGAGTGATTCTCCAATGAATTTTACTTTCATTGTAAGTAATGGACACATATTACCCATAACATAGATAAACCGTCAAAGTAAGCCTCTGTAACATTTTTAAGAGACCACTCCAGGCTGGACAGGTATTTCCTCTTAACCATATCCATTGTATTACAATACAAACCTTTTTTTGGCGCACTTTTTCAACATGTAACTGGTTTCCATCAATGATCAGGCCGTTGATGTTTCGCATCAGAATTGCGGCATCCTCTTCCTCAGGGACTCCAACGGTAACCTTCATACTATTTCCCTCATTTATCAGATTATCCAGAATTACCTCCTCGAGACCACACATAGATAATATAAGTGCTCTTATGCTGGTATACCCCATCTATAGGTAGTTAATGTGATTTAATATTAAAAAAACATTTATAGTTATTATCGATCAAAATGTACATTACAGTGCTTACATGTGATGGTAAATTATGAATAGTGAGTAACATTTTGATAGGTTTTCAGTTCATATATTTCAATGTTTATAACAAACTAACTTTTAAGCAGTAATGCGCCAATAATTACTATAGCCCACATTAAGAAAACAATATATAAATTGTACAGTTTTGGAAAATTATTGCGTTCGCATTATTTATTATTTGTGTGGACCACAGACAATTGATTTTGGCATTTTGTATCAAAGAGTATTTGATTTAGTTGTCGTCGTTGTCGATGGTTAATACAGAAAAATCTCTATATAGTTTGTGGTCTTTAGTGTATAGTCTATGCACTGACCTCTATATCATAACTCTTAAATTAAATTAACAATTCATTTAAATTTTCACAAAAATGCATACAACATAGAATTTTAATATTAATTAAATCGTATTACCACATAAACCTTTCAAGATGATGTTAACAATACATGGACTTCCTGCAAATGTAAGTTTTGAATCAAATACCTATTAGTTGCATTCGTTAGGTTATTGTATCAAATAAACATGAAATAAACCATCATTTATATTTCACTCTGCAGATCGTATACCATGAACTTAAGATGCTGATAAAAAATAAAAGCGGTCTAAATGACTTTATATTAGATAATTTAGTGCTTGACAACGATGGAAGTAAAAAAGTAAGAATCGGCGTGGCTGACGAATCGGAGGGGTCTCATTTGATGAAATGTCTGGACGGATTCCGTATTCGTGGAGCGGTGTTGGGTGTGGTGCCTGTGGCGAAACCGGTAACATGTTCTGTTTTATCTTTTTACTATAATGCAAATTTGTTTTACTATCTAACTGAAATAAAATTTAAATTCTATTTTTTCCTTATAAATACACCATCAAAGGCAGAGGTCACCGAAGTTAGTATTTTCCTCCTAAGAATAAGAAAGTGTTGGGTTCCCTAACAAAATTCCTTACCTATAAACATTTTTTTTATCACCCAAAGGTTGTCTGGCAGAAATTGCTACCTTAGCAATAAGGCCGACTAATTTGTACTCGTCTTTTGTTATGACTTCTTGTGTTGTATGTTTTTTTCTTATGTGTACTAAAGGATTACTATATGAAAATAAAGTAACACATTTTATTTTGTTATTAGCCGCTAAATACGCCGCAAGTAAACTACAATCAGCGTGACAGTTACCCACCGAGAAGTGATGTGGCACAACCAAATAGCTACGGTAACCAGGGTATGGGGTCGATCAACAACCGTGCAGCAGGTTGGGCTCCAACAAACCAGTGGAGTGCTAGTGTTGGCCAAGGTCCACAGAACCCTGGCTATGCTTACCAAGGGGCAAGCCAACCATTTATGGCACAGGTAATCTTCCATTTTATATTTCAAATAAATATACATATGGGTACTTTATTGGTTACAAAAAGTTGAAATAAGGTTCATAACTGTACTTACATAGCTGATTCAAGTATTACCCAATTTTTAAAACTGTTCACTTTGAGCTGTCAAATAATAGCATGTTGCCTGCATTGGTGTGGTCAGCAAAACCATTTTTTGTGCATCTACCTGCAACCAATGTAATTAAGCCTAGTGTGAACTGGAAACTTAGTTTAATATTAAGACTATACTGGGAGAGAATCAAACAAATTTGTATTCTTTTAATTTTTATCGAAATGAGATGGCAGTGGGCTGGTCACGTATGTCGCAGAACCGATGGCCGTTGGAGCAGACGAGTTCTGGAGTGGAGACCGCGTCTCGGCAAACGTAGCGTAGGACGTCCTCCGGCCCGATGGACCGACGCCTTGCGAAAGGTCACTGGTGGAGGCTGGATGAGAAAAGCGGAGTACCGGCATATCAGACGCAAAATGGGGGAAACCTATGTCCAGCAGTGGACTGCGATAGGTTGAATAGGGCAAGCCTGGCTGCGCAGTTTAGTTGTCGGATGCCTACAACTCATCAGGATATGTTTGAAGAAATTAGCTTAGTTCTCATTGAGCTTTTTATTGCAGCAGTCTCCTCAACAAACACAGAGACCGGAGCCAAATCAATTTAGCCAGCAAAACTTGAGGAACAGGATGCCTGTACAAGATCCGGGCTATGGATTCCAGCCCAAGCCTGGACCAGATACAAGTGTAAGTTCTGACTTAAACTCCCATTTTTGTATATTTACATCTAATACAATAATTCATGTATAGATATTAAGAGGGTACCATAGTATGAGGACTTTGTTTACCCATGAAATTGCTATTTTGTATGAAAATAATTGATAAATTTTTCTTCATGTATTTTTTGTTTCAAAAACACGGTACGTGGCGAGATTTGAACCTGCGCCCTCCCGATCGGAATAGTACACACAAAGGATCCACCGACGCTCTAATTTTCGAAATCATATGGACGACTAAGGCCTATACACCTTATACGGTTAAGATCATGCCCCTCGGTGTCGATGTATAATGAGCTGATGATAATGATTTTTTATTTGCTTTAATCGAAGTCATCACCCCTGCAATCAATGCACCTGTGCTATGTTTTTCTTGGTGTAAGAACCGAGCCATCTCAACCCAGTACAACTCAGTCGTCATTACATCTTATGCTGAAGAAACTGGATTGTTAATAAAGAGGTTTTTAATAATTTAAGACAATTTTTGTAGCGCCGTATGGACGGTCGCCAGTTACGTCCTACGGAAGTCGCGCCGATGCGGGGCGGCCCGACACACGCCAGCGTAGATCGTCAGCCGCAGGCCGACTACCAGGTCGACCATCGAGACGCAGGCGCAACCGCGCTTCAACAACAAACCGGTAAGTCTGACATGATATTGAACATTATTCTTCAAATAATTCAAATAGCCTTTATTTCTGACTTACATCTTGAAACATACATAAAATAGATAATAATATTTTATAAGTAAAATGACAATTATAAACAATACATTACAATAACTGACCAATTTGCCAATCAATTAATAATTCTATAGTGAATTTCAATCTTAATAAAATTGAAAATTCATTCTATAATTTAAAAAATGATAATTAATTAAAAAGTACATGCATTTCATTGTTCATTTCATATAAGTCAAGTTAATGGATGTCAATAAATTTTATCATAAAATAAGTAATTGTCATAATAAAAGTATATAAAGCAATGCATTGAATCTATAAAGTCAATAAAATCTCTTAGTTCAGTGTGCCTCTCGGCAAAGGCCTCCTCCAGTAACTTCCATTGTTTACGGTCAAGGGCTACTCTGCGCCACAATGGCCGCTGTCATTTAATTTCGTCTTCCCATCGTCTAGATGGTCTTCTCTAGCCCTTTCCATCTCTGGGATACCAGTTCGTCACAGTTTTGCTCCATTTTTCCAGGTTGCATCTTAACATAGTCCATCCATCTCCATTAGTAGGTCAATTCTGGTTATGTATATCCATTACCTTGTTTGTTTTCTCAAATCTATATTCTTATGCGGTCTCTTTTATTTACGCCATATTGCTTCTTTCCATAGCTCGTATACACGTCTTAAGTTATCTTCATGTAGTTTGTTAAGTGACCAGGTTTCACAGCCATAGTAAGTATAGGAGGTATGTTGGTGTTAAAAACT